>VDFB02205601.1:0-27443 GCA_007258455.2 Sequoia sempervirens
TGACAAATTTCCATCTCCTAAAATTTAGGGATTTTACCTTGTCGTGAATAAGCGGGCTGTGAGTCTGAATGCCTCGCTGGATAGCTGAAGCGGATGGCGAGCTGATTACGAAGAGATTGACTATATGCTTGAACACTTCAGACAAGATCTTGACCTCCAAAAACTGGGCGCCCCTGAGCTATACTTGCACTTTGAGGCTTTTCCTCTGAAAAATCTCCATGATTTGATCTTTAAAAACTCTGTTTCGATCATTGAAATGACCGTCTGCAATATGAAATGCCGTCGTGAGATGCTCCTCCATTGTGAAAATCTTCATTTTGAGTCTCTGCTTCAGGTTTTGATCAATATAACTGACTTTGACTGACAAATTATTGACAAAAACTCCATACTTGATATTGCCCAAAACGGTATTTTACAACATTTTAGCAAGGTTTAGACTTTAAAATGCAAAATGCCTTAATGAAGCAAAAAATTTGGTTTGGGTACAACAATGCCGAATTAAGATACCCAAGTATTGAGAAGCAGGCCTATGCGCTGGTAAAGGCCATCAAAAAATTCAGGCATTATATCTTGAGGAGTAAGGTATTTGCCATCATTCCCGATGCGGCTGTTAAGACACTCTTAATGCAGAATGAGCTAGGGGAAAGAAGAGGAAAGTGGGTCGCCACTATCCAGGAATACGATATTGAGTTGCATCCGATGAAGCTGGTCCGCAGACAAGCTCTAGCTCAAACCATGGCCATTGAAGGGCCTGGCTTAGTGCAACAGACATATGTGTTAATAGACACTCCAAAAGAGTGGTACTACGATATCATCGCAAACTTGACAAACTACAAGTATCCTGCACAGATGAACCCAGCACAAAGGCGAGCCTTCAAGCTCAAATGCCAGCGCTACATGCTCCAGGGCTCAATTCTCCATAGAAAGAATCACAAAGGGATTTACTTGAGATGTGTGGGGAACAACGAAGCTAAGAGAATTATGGAACACTTCCATTCCAAGTTCGGGACAGGACATGGAGGAAGTCAGGCCACAGCTTACCAGATCTTAAGAGCAGGGTACTATTGGCCCTCCGTATTCAAAGATGCATATGAGCATGTAAAAACCTGTCACACCTGCCAAATTACCGCGACCCGTGAAAAGAATCCCGCTATGCCATTACAGCCAATCACGGAAGTGAAACCATTTGCGATGTGGGGACTCGATTTTATCGGCATGATAAACCCGCCATCTTCAGCACGACACCGATATATTTTGACAGCAACAGATTATTGTACCAGATGGTCTGAGGCACAGGCACTGAAGAATTGTACCACAGATGCAGTAATGAAGTTTTTAGAACATATCATCACTAGATTCAGTTGCCCCAGGGCCCTTGTTTGTGACAATGGGTCTGCATTCACTTCACTAAAGTTTTCAAATTGGGCATTTGATTACGGGATCACATTAAAGTTTTCTTCAAATTATTACCCCCAGGGTAATGGACTGGCAGAGTCCACGAACAAGAATCTGCTCAATGTCATCAAGAAATTGTTGGATCAGAATCCGAGAGATTGGCATTCCCAACTCAGGTTTGCTCTATGGGCAGACAGAACAAGAGCCAAGAGGTCGTTGGGAACCTCTCCGTATCACTTAGTCTATGGGCAAGACCCTGTCTTCCCCATCCAACTGAGGATTCCGACACTCAGGTTCATGCATGAATATTTAGACCCAGATGATAGAGTGTAGATTCGTCTTTCACAATTGTTACTACTGGAAGAACAGAGAGATCAAGCTCTCAAAAACTTTGCCAAACACCAAGGAATTGTCAAATGACGGTTTGACAAACTCGCAACAACGAAGTCTTTCAGAATATCTGACCTGGTCCTATATTGGGATAAAGCCCATGAACGAAGAGGAGATCACAATAAGTTTGACAACTTGTGGAAAGGACCATACCAGATTGCTGAGATATTGGGAGAAAATGGATTCAAGTTGAAGACCTTGACAGGGGAACACATCCCACTACCCGTTAACGGGCAATTTCTGAAACATTATTTCCGGCCTTGAGTTCCTTGGTGGAGCTTGTTTGTATATAGTTAGAGTAGTCGCTTTCGGGTTTTGTTTTTGCTTTCCTTAGATTAGTTGTTTTTCCTCGCTTTCCTTAGAGTAGTTGTCTTTGTTTTCTTAGATTAGTTGTTTGCTTTCCATTTGCTTTCGCTTCGCTTTGCTTTGTGTTGCTTTGAATAAGGAGGGTGTCCCATTCCGCGGGAAGGGTGATGTTGCTTACACGCACACATTTTGGCTTGACCTTGCTAAGGAAGGTTGTGAATATTCCTCGGGTAAACATTTATGGAAGAACTATGAATTTTGAATTAATTGTCTCTAAAGTGTCCTAAGGTCAAGTGTAGTACTTGACTAGGAAGGAAGTCATCTATTGTGTCTTGATACCGAGTCTTATAGTTATTACATTTTACACACTTAAAGAGTTCTCTGAGTCAGTATGGTCTCCTAGGTGAAGCTGTTGGCTAGAAAGTAATCAAAAGTCTTGCTTCAGCGCCACTATAATGCTCAAGCCCAGGTGAGCTTCACTGCTTACAGGCCAAAGTGTGGAAAGTATATGAAAAGAAAGAATATCAAAATGAATCAAAAGAAAAGAATAATGAAAAATCAAAACACTTGGCTTTTGGGTGTGCGGACATCTCTATAGGTGTACCAAAGAATCAAAACAAAAGAAATAAATCGCCGGAAGTAGAGCAATCTCCATGAGATTATAGCAGATAACCTCGCCGAGGCTATGGACACTCGCTGGCAGCGAGGCTCTATCCAAGGATGCTTTTGGAGCTAAGACAAAAAATATACTAGAAAGTCATCATGGAGCCAAAGAATCGTGTTGGTCTTAAGAGACAGGAATAAACCCATATGCACACACTTATAACTGAAGGATAAGATGTCTTGATATAGTTTAGGACTTCTCTTCCCTTTTGAGTACTCTTCTTGGTCAAGGGATAAGTTAGGTAAAATTAATTCAAGATTCTGGATTCGAAGTAGACATTATCTTTGGAATGTTCAGGAACATTCCCCACGTGGAGTCGCCAGATGTTGTGACCTTTTCACACATCGCCCCATCGCTGATGGGGACCCCCAGTTGCCTGCTAGTTTTTAGGGTTCTGTCTCCTTGCGACGGTTACGTGAGATCACTTTGCCAAGGTTTCAAGTCAGTTTGCAGGAGTGCAAGGCCAATCGGTAATTCAATAGCAGATCGGTGTATGAGCGATCATGGAGCGCTCGGAGGAAGGCCCAAGGGGACGGTGTCATTGTGAATTCGACCAGTTCGGGACTTCCTGCTTTTTAGAAATCTTGCCTTTTTCAATTTTTCATTTTGGCATTTTAGGGCAAACAACGTTCCCTATTTTTTAGGTTTCTTTTCTATTTTTAGAAAGTTTCTATTTTTGGAAAATTTCTATTTTTGGAAAGTTTCTATTTTTAGAAGGTCCCCAAGTTCTGGCCTTTTCAGTTGAAAAAGCAATGGGAACTTCTCGGAAAATCAAAGTAAAAAAAAAAATTTGAAAAATTATTGAAAAATCTGGAAAAAAAAGGTCAAAAAGCATGAAAATCAGACCAAAAACATTTAAAATCAGTCAAAACCAGTTCAAGATCAAGCAGATCTGGAGCAAAATCATGGAAAATCAGCTCTTAAATAATGAAATTCATTTGAAATTTGGTCAAGTCAGAAATTCGCCATGGAAGAAGGATGAAGGAAAGATGAAGTTTGTGAAAATCTGGAAGTCCATGGAGTTTGCCCAGCAGCAAAGAGGAATATCCTAAGGAGCTTCAAAGTCCGCCTTGCACATCCTTAAGACCTATGAAGTCCGCCCTTGATATCCTTGACTTCCTTGAAGTCTGCCATGCACTAAGCAAGCTCATCCTGGCCACTTCCAAAGTCCGCCCAGCATAAGGAAGCACATCCTAGCATCCTAAGAAGTCGGCCCATGCATGTGCTTAGAAGTCTTGAAGTCCGCCCTTGATATCCAAGCATCTTCTAAAGTCCGCCATGCATCTTGAAGACCCATCCAAACACCCTCCAAAGTCCGCCCTTGACATCCTAATTCCTTCTAAAGTCCGCCATCTCCAAAGAAGGATGTCCAAGAGGCTTGGAAAGTCCGCCTATGCATGTAAAGGAGAGGAAAATCAAAATTTTGCTAAGTGTTGGCGCCCAGCTAAAGAGAATTTCGAAATTCAACTAAGTATGAGGGCCTAAAAAGGTGGAAAATTGATCTATGGCTAAACATTATAACATTTCCAAAGGATGAACAAATGCTAAAGTGTTAAGGAAATCCGCCCTAGAAAAGAGGGACATCCAAGATGCTCGAAGTCCGCCATACACTTGGCAAGGTGCCAAAGACGTCCACAATGCTTGTCCAAAATGCTAAGGAAGTCCGCCTAGGCACATTAAGAGGATTAAATAATGATTTTTTGCTAAGTGTTGATACCTAGTCCAAGGAAAAATTTGAATATTTGCCTAAGTATAGAGGCTAAATGATGAAAAATGAAGATTTTTGACTATGTATCACGACACTTTCAAGAGGATAAGTGCCAAGTTTGATGGGACACATGCTAAAGGAGATTGGGATATGGCAAGAAATAAAACGAAGTGTGCCTAACACAGAGGTGGAAAAGAAATTAAATTTTCCTAAGTATGGAGAAAATGCGAAGAAATTGACAACTTTGACCGAAGAAAAGTGCACAAGGAAAGGGGAAAGGAAGGATCGCCCTTGGCCAGAAGGAAGGAGAATTTGTCAAGCGTCAAAGAAATTCGACCGATGAAGACATCCAGACAAGGATTTTGCCTAGAAAAATTCGACTGAGCAAGAGAAAATTTGACTTTAGCAGAACAAAATAGGCTCAGTGCTATTAAAATTTCGCCTCGGCAAAGAAAAATAGGGATTTGGAAATTAAATTTTCGACGGAATGGCTTAAATTTTGGTTTGGGTAGACGAAATTGAGGATAAAATCGGAAAATACACTCTTAGCCAAGAAAAATGAAAGGAAAATCGAAATAGCCATGGGTCTAAAACGAACGGATTGGAATTAATTAAAATATTTTTAATATTTTAATAATTTATTTTCAACTATTTGGAATTTAAAAATGCCTTGGAAAAAATCAAATTTGCCAGATGAGAATTGGAAGAAAATAAAGCACGCCAGGCAGAGATGAAATCCGACAAGAAAAATTAAATTCGCCATGAATTTAATTAAATATTTAATGTTTTATTTAAAAAGTTGAAAAATCAAAGATAAACATTAAATGAAAAATCAAATTTTTGAAGATTTGTCCGGATAAGCTCGAGATTCATTCTTGTCGAAAATTAAAAGGAAACTTTCCTGTTTGGATAAATGAAAACAAATCGAGATCGAGAAAGAATATGGCAGCTACTAAATCAAATTCAATCCTTCAGCATTATAATGAGTTTCAGCAACTCATTTTTTCACACACAGCTGAAGAGAAATTTAATCTTTCTCGAAATTATCAGGCAATTGATTCATCAATAGGCAAAGTCGAATTTTCCCAGAGAGAGCGGCAGTGTTATGCTGAGGAATTTTTCGCAGGAAAAGAAAAGAGATTTATTTAGAGCTGAAATTCTTCTGTGAAGAGGGGCGCACTTCTTCTTCTAAAAATCAGATTTTTAAATCTGATTTGCATTTAACAGTTCTTCACTGAGGTTTGATGTTCGGTCAATTAAATTTGCTATCTCTTTTCTGTCCTTTCATCTTGATGAAGTTCTGGCAAAATTTTCAACTTCATCCAATTTATTTCAGCTTGCTTTTTCGCAGCAATTTACTTGTTTAACCAGCTGAAAGTAAATTTTCGAATCCAAGGCACGAGGTTTAATTATTTAAAAAAAAAAAAAGTCTTTGTATTAATGTTAATTTTATGACTGCAAGTTGACGATCACGGCAGGCGAACCATCAAAGAAGCTGAAAATGAAGTTTGCCAGCAACGGTGCTCAGAAAGAGACCAAGGTCATTTCAAAGTGGAAGAATGTCGTGGACACTGATCTCGGGCACGTTGACTTTGATGAATTCAAGAAAAGAGTGTATGGGCAGAAGGGACTCCCCACAGCAATAGCCAGACGGATGGTCAAAAACAGGATATTCCAAGCAGCTGGATTCCCACCAGCAATGGATTGTGCGGAGTTGATGGTGGAGTGCGCTCTCCACTATGACGCTCAAAATAGACAGATCATCGCACCTGATGGAAGAGTCCTAGCACACTTGGGCGAAGTTGCAATCCAGGAGACCTTCGGCATCCAGGAACATTCACGGACGGTCTATAAGACCAAGGAAAATGCTAAAAGGTTATATGACAGTCAGCCAGATTTGTGCGCCACGACAGTTAACAAGGTGTGGATGGACAAGCCTAAGCCTTCAATTAAGAAGTTTCCCAAGAGACCTCGCCGCACAGACTTCAAGGAAGATTTTGGGGATATCGTGCTGATGCTGAACAGAATAGCTAGTAACCCGCAAGGCGCCTTCTTCGAGAGCTGGATGTACTATTTTATAGATGAGGTTACTTTTGGAGTCAAAATGTTTAATTGGTCACGGATGATAAGTGACAACCTCCACAAGCAACTAATCAACCTCGAAGAGACTAAGTCTTTTCATATGAGTTCATATGTTGTATACCTATTGGCCAGATCATACAAGTATCCAGGATTGATCTGCAAGGGCAAGATTGGCAACGGGGAGAACGAACTCAAGCCTTACAACTGTTATCCTCAGCTCCAATTGAAGGAGAAGACTCACTTCAGGAGGGTGCATGATGCCTTCCTAATGCACATTACCAGAAAGCTTCAAGGAGGATTGCATCAGAGGCTGAGCCATGAAGCGAAAAGTCTTATCAGCAAATATGGGTCTTGGTTCATCCAGTTCCTGAAATTCACATATATCAGGATCCAGGGATTTACTGGAAATCCCTATAAATTGCCTATCTATCAGACCAATCGGATGATCTTGCTCGAGGTTTTGAGACAATTAGAAGAATACTAGAATATCCAAAGACCAACTAAGAAGGCGTCCGTCACATTCCCATTCTTCATCGGGAATATGTTAGAATATTGTCCATCAGCACAGGCAGCTGAAAGTGCAAGGTTGGAGATCCAATGGTACCCTTTCACGGCCTACAAGTCCAGGGTCAACTATGACCCACATCATAACATTCGGACAGTGGAAGGGAGAAAGTACAAGCACAGGATGGAATTGGAGGATTTCTGAGCAAATGCTGCCGATGAGTACGAAGTCAAATGGAAAATGTGGTCCAGGATGCCACTAGATTTCATGAGGGCAATTGAGTTTTGCCGAGTGCCTGACCAGTTACGTGGATGATGGGAACCACGTCCGGCCACGTTTCGAGGAAAGCCGACCTCTTCCTCCAGTGAAGTGGTCAGAACCTGAGCACGCAGACCTGGCAACCTTAATGAGGCCGGTGACTAAATATTCTCAGTGGTGGGTCGATTATCATGTCCAGGAATTCAGACAGAAAGGAATCACGCTCACATATGATCTGTTGAGCGAATCAAAGTCATATTCTTCTAATGCTGGTGCATCCCATCAGGACTTGGTCGGGATTGGAGAGAAAAGGAAGGTAATAATGCCAAGTGTTGAGCCTGTTTCCAAGAGGCATAAGGGAGAACCTTCTCGTTCTGCCGCATCCAGGAATATTGACGAGTTGGTGGCTACTATAGACGACTCCTTGGTAGAAATGCTTGAACCTCTTGTAGCTCAGGAAGTAAACGATGAACCTATTCAACTAGATGATGAAGAGCCTGCGTCACCAACAGGCACAGAAATCTTAGGTTCAGACAATGATATAGAAGCTCGGAATAATGACTTCGAGGAGGGAATTATTTCCGCTCTCAGGGGAGTTGTGGATGTTCCGAATGAGGACGAGGTTCAAGTAGAGGATGGCATTGAACAGTCGACCATTCGAGACTGGCTGTTGGAAAGAATGAAGATCCAGGTACCTGCAGAAGCCCAGGAAGAGGAGGATGATACTACCGATTTCTTGGGAAGACTGGAGCAAGTCGCCATCAAGAAGCCTGCCTAGAAGTTCTCCACCATTCAAAGGAACGAGACGGGCAACCGTACTGTGCACATTGCAGTACCTACGGTGGACAAGCCACAGGATGAGATCACTCCTCAGGAGTATGCTATAACCACTGTTGACCTTGGCCCGACCTCGAAAGGTCAAGAAGTAGAGGAGTTAGATAATTCTGTCTCGACTATCAAAGCGAGACTAGAAAAGGAAGTGGCTAAGAAGAAGGAGTATAAAAAGGAGGTCAAACGTCTTAAAGAATATATACAGCATTTGACCCAGCCACTTGATCAGGGCAATGCGACTGTTCCTCCTCTCCTCAATTCATCATAGGAGATGACTAGGGATGTCGAGCATGGAATGGTGACGGCCAGGGAAGCTCAAGACTGGATGGCAGGTGAAGGCACGGAAGCGGCGTTGTTCATGGAGAAGTTGGCACTGGCCTATGGACGAACCTCTTCATTTCTTTCCAGATTGATGGATATGGCGGAGGCATGGGAAGGTATCCCGGATATGCAGGAAAGGCTTATTCCAAGCCTGGGAACCTTGAAGAGCACTCCAAGAGAGGAGTTAGTTGATAAAAAGGTGATTGCTGCAGAGGTAGCATATGATTTTTATCACTGGTTTTGGGCAATGACAATACGAGAAGAAGTCTTGGAGAAGGCAAAAGTAGATGGGCTTGGAATTGAAAGGCAGTGGGAAAAGTCAGGAGAAGTTACGACAACTTCTGAGTATTGACCGTGAGTCATCTGGAAGACATGCAGTTGGAGAGACTGAAGCATAAAGTTCAAGAAACTTTCTTCTCGACCACTGGACCATTCTTGAGACAAGACTTTGCGAGAGTGGCAAGACTCTCATCCATTCGAAAAGATTTTGAGAAGTAGGAGGCAGATTGGGAAAGTACTTTTGCTAGATGTGCTGAGAAGTTGGACGGACTTGAATTCCGGATCAGCATGTTGCCCCCTGTCACGATGGACGAGGTCATTGCAGTAGTGTCCAGATTCGCCAAGCACAATGCTACTCAGATGGATAAGAACGCCTCTCCTAGATTATAGCCGGAACTGCCACTTTTCTGATTGATTTCTGATGGATAACTCTTGTTATTTTGGGAAACCCTAATTAGGGTTTGGTTGTAATAATCTTGTGTCTTGTTTTATCTATTTTGAAACTCTATGGCTGATGCTCCTCTCACTTTCATTTGTATGGGGCAGAATGTAGTATCCTTGTTCGGTCCTTTGAATAGCTCTTGGCATGTTGCACAGTCTTCTTGCTCGAAAATGAGGTTGCATGCCTCTGCCTTAGATTAAAGTTAAGTTCGTTAAGTTGATTGCTTTGAGATTGGTTAATTAATTTAATTGATATTGGGTTTCAATGTTGAGTAGCTCATACTTTCCTTAGATCGTTAATTTGCATTCGATGCTTAAGGAATTAACTGAGCTTTTAATTGTGGGCAACTGGCCTCATTAGAGGTTTAAGTGTCTGGCCCTTGAAATTTTTCATTTTTTAGTATGTTGTCTGCGGGAGGCGAAACAAAGTGTGGTTTATTCTCTCCACCGAGTCTTTACTGTCTCTTGAGTTCTTAGGCATAGACTAGATTCTTTGAACCCTATCCTTTTTGCCATTTTTTTTGAGATCCACCTTGAAAGTCCTAAAGTGAAGAAAGCCTTTAATGATAAATTTCCTAAGTCCTGAACTTGTGAAGATGTTACGTAGGTCCCCTTGTTAACCACCAGCATATCTGCTTGTGCGTGACTTATCACAAGTGGACCGACTAAAAACCCTTCAGGTCGCCATATGATCTTCTGCTGATCTTATCGCAGTGGTTTTTAAGAGAGGACCGAGTGTATTCTGATGTTGGTGCGTCTTGGTACGCATCAGCAGTTGGATGTCTGTGGATGCTCGCGTGGTGCTTTGTCAAGTATCTAGCACATTGGGTGGCCATTCTCCTACTGTCTAAATCCTCTCATTATTTGTGGTCTTTTGGGGTATGATTAAACGCCAGAGGTAACCCTGCACACTATCTTGAAAACAGATGGTTGGAGATCAAACATAACAAGCGGGTAAGTCCATGAGGTTCGGGATAATCTTCGACATCTAAAGGACAAAGTCAACATGATAGAATTCTCTGATTTCAATTGGGGCACTGTTGTTGCTTTGGCTCTGCGCCTCAAACCCCTCAAAATTCACGGTTCTTAGTTTCCTTTGTGTTACTATTCTTTGGTCAATGAAGTTATGGGATGCCCCACTATCTGCAAGGGTGATGACTTTATGTCCTTTGAGTGTGCTCTTAATGCAGAATGGGCTATGTTTAGAGGATTGGGAGATGGTGGCTAATATTGCTTGACTCTTACCTTCAATTCTAGCCTTCTTGTTGGGATACTCATCATTTGGATGTGCTTCAAGTTGGTGGGCTTTTCCACTACATCTGTGATCTTTCCCCCATGGGTGTTGGCATCTAAAACATAGTCCATTTCTCTTCAGCTCTTCCATTTTCTTACACCATTATCTTTTTCCCTCTTTTCCTTGCACTAGGGGCACGTTCTGGTTCTTTCCTCCTTTCTATCTCTTTCTTCTCTACAAGGGGGATTGGATGATGAGGTAAATTTCTTAGGCTTGTCTCTTGGCCAATTTTCTTCATATTTCATAGCCTTTTGAATAGCTTCATCTAGGCAGTTGGGTTCTAGTGCACTTACCATGCTTTTGATTGACCCTCGTAGGCCCTCTATGAACAAATATGTGAGTCTCTCTTGGGAAATTTCAGGGACCATGACCACTAACTTTTGAAACTCGGTGGCATAATTTTCTATAGTGCCTTGTTGCCTTAATTGTGTGAGTTCCCTAAAGTACCATTCTGGGTGCCTTTGGTCAAATCTTTTATCAATCTTTGCGTAAAGTCATCATAGGTGGTAACTTGTAGATGGCCTTGAGTTATGAGACCATGATGCCACCATTCATGGGCCATCCTAGTTAGGTGTAAAATGGAAAACTTGATGGCATTTGCTTCTGTCATTGGGCTTAAGGATAGATAGGTATCTAATTTTTGAACCCATGATCGAGCGGTGGTCTTGCCTTCTCCATCAAAGTTGGGGAGGGTTAATTTTCTTGCCCTATTCCTAAATTCTCTATCAATTGGGAACTTTCCCTCCCTTCTAGGGATGGCTCTTTGCTTGGCTTCACAATAGTCTTTAAAAGGCACGAGCTTCCTCATTTCTGGTTCTAGCCTACAATAGGCTGCAACAATCTCATCAACATCCTCTACAAGGGGTCTATTGATATTTCTTTCTTCCATAGGTTCTTCACTTGGCAAGAAAGGGGGTCGGGTGGGTCTAGAGCTCGTGTCCCATGAGGGTGTGGGGTGGTTGTTGTCGAAGTGGTTAGAGTTTGCTTCTTTTGTATTATTGCTGCCCAGGTTTTGGAGGACTTGAAGTAAAGCTTGGCTAGTTTTATCATTTTGTTCGATTAGGGCTTGGGTTTTCTTATCACTATTCTCCACAAAGGCCCTAAGTTCATCTCTTAATGGGTCACCCATGAGGTTGTTTCCTAGGTTATTATTCCTAGGGTTCCTTTGGTGGTAGGTTTGCATTATTTCCTACGAGATGGTAGGAAAGGTGCTCTGATACTATTGTGATGTCCCTTACCTGTCTGGTTCTAAGGTTGCTTGAAGGTTAATGGATTTGGATCTCTATTCCCACCCAATGGCCTTCTACAATAGAGTAACCTTGAAGTAATACCTGCATTCACCATATTCATACATTTCCACATACCTATATGTTAGCTTTAATATCTAGTATCAAAATCAGACATAATCATAAATGCAGATTGGCAAACATAAGAGGACTGCCATGGGTGGATCTGCCTTGAAGCCCCCATATCAAGCTCAAGAGGTTGTCCATCACAATCCTCTTTCTTTAGTGGCTTAGTACTTGCATACTCCACTCATGGCAGCACCTCAGAAGACACTCTATTTGGGGAGAGGAACCATAGAGTCCAAAGTAGCCTAAGGCCTACCACCCGTCCTAGCCCAACCCTTGTCTCAAGCCTATGGGGCTGAATCTTAGGTGGGACCCCCACCCCTCAATGGCCCAACCCTTGCCTCGAGCCAGTGGGGTAGAATCTTATGTGGAGTTTTTAGGCAAACCACTTCACTCGTGTTTCTCCCTTCCTAATAGGGTTACAAGCACATTGTAGACAATCTTTGTATAACCACATGAATATGCATTTATTGTTGATTCTTTTATTTTCACCCATTATGCTTTTAGAATGTTTACATCAATTAACTATATCATGATAAAGTATCAAAATGTAGAATGCATATGTAACAACATTGTGATGAGCCCTACTAGCTCACAACTCAAACCCCTGTATTTTTCTTATCTTATTTGTGTTTTTTTGTTTTTTAGAGAAATTTCTAGAGAGAAGTAGAAGGGGCGATTTCACATAAATGCTCACAAAACTTAGAATTGAGCTTAAATTCACCAGATGGAAGTGCAGAAGATATTAAATAACTGAAACAAAGAGATTACAAGTTACAAACATACCTGTAATGCTCCAGATTATTTAAATAAGAATTTATTCCATATTGCCAGCCAAGAATGATGAAAACTGACAATTTCAAGTGTAGAATCCAACTGAATGCAATCTCTAGCCTAAAAACTGAAGCAAATGAAAAGTACAAGCTAGACACCAATGAAGGAGATAAAAAACCCTCAAAGAAGAAGGCGTTTCTTCTCCAGAACTCCAAACGCCCTTGAGAAAAGTGCCACGCACTTCAATAAAGCAGCCATGTCCTCAGCATAGAAAGTACGACCATGAAGGTGGAGTGTCTGCTAGATGAAGAAGGACGCCCTCCTGTATCTTATTGACAACTACTGAATATTGTACCAAAATTCCTGATTAAGCACTGTAGAAACTTCTGAATTGAAGCCCCTGTTGTTGCAATCATTCAACTGATCTTGCATAGTCTCACAATCACAGATCTGTGAAGAGTTTTCGTTCTCCAGAGATAAACAAACTCCTGAAACCCTTGTCTCAGAGAAGCAAGCAAAGCCAAAGCCAAGAAAAATATCAAATAGTCAAAAGTGAGTTTGATTTTACCTTGGCTTGCATATAAAGCCAAAAAGGCATGCATCCCAAGAAGTGACGCCACTTTTGGAGTCATTTAAATATTTTAGAATATATTTAAATCCCCTTTTCAATAGTTTTCACATAAATACATGGCGCCCACTTTGAGTGATTTAATTAATCACTTTATGAAATATTTCACTAAAGTGCTAATTTTCACTTAAATAAATTTAAGTGATTACTTTATTATAAAATCAAGTTGACTTTGTAATATTCCGTCAAATATATTAAAACACTTTATTCCATTGAAATATTCATAACTCGCTCAAAACCCCACATAATAACATGTCGTCAGAAGCTGTCAATCACTGAACTGCCAAGGCCTGCTGTGAGCCAATCATTGAAGTCAAAGGATGAGAACGACAAAACCCATCAAATAATGCCACTGACCCTCTAACCCAACCTGTTAGCCTATGAGAGTCTAAGTATAGGCCAACCACCAACAAACATGATCATGCTGAAAAAGGGGACATTACAGTCCGCCCTGCCTGAAATTGCTTGTCCGCAAGCAATCTCAACAACAAAGAATCAACCACTCCACCAGGATCCCAAGGATAGTGTCGAATTCCCTGCTATCACCAACTGTCTTCCGCTGCTCAACACTGATCTCAACTTCACCATGCCAGAAGTGGTGAAGCCAATGCATGGGACTCATCCAAATGGTAGTGTTGAACCTGTCAGTAGTCAAGTCCCAATGCAAACCAAACTCACATCCATCTGCTCTGAGAAGATAGGAATAATTGGAAGTGCCTGCAACACCATAACAATCTCCACCCTTTGCTGACTTCCTATAGGTGTGCGGTCTATCCCTCATAGTTGCTAAATTATGTGTGATCGCTCCTTTTAGGTTGCTAATATGAAACGGAACAGCACCCTCCAAACTGTAAGGCCAACCTATGGAGATGCAAAAGATACCAATAGGTTCATAGGATGATAGAGTATCATCCCTATACCGCTTTCTCGTGACTAGGAAATATTGGAACTCTCCTCGAGACTCCTGTGTAGCAATGGCCCTAGTAGCTAGTCCACTAAGTGTGTGAGCTTTTATTGGGCTCTCAACTAGAGGTAACTCCAAAGACGCAAGATGCATGTTGTGTATACGAAAAGAATTTCCTGAATCCCACACAGCTGCATATTCTTCATTTTGGCTTATCTCAAAACGTTCCTCCTTTGCATGCTCTACATCTACACATTCCTTCCTTGGAAGAATTAGAGATCGAAGATGTGACTCTCTTTGTTTCTTTGCTCGATCAAGTTGGCTGCAACGTTCCTTAACTACCTGCAAATGTTGTTTTGCATTTGCAGCCAACATCTTTGCCTTTTTAGCTCTTTGTAGCCACCCATTACACAGAACTTGTGTTTGGCTCACATCTTCTAAGGTCTGATATACAAAATCAGACTTGTTCTGACTTGAATCAACAATGCATTCCTCGTTAATGACACCCTCATCTAGCATGCCAATAGTAGGAGAACCTTCCACACTATTTTCTGAACTTGCCATGACTTTGTTGGCGTTTAAATTCGCACCTCTGGAATGCGGATTTGAAAACGGACAGCTATGCACAGATAAACTGCTCTTCAAATTAGGAGGGGAAGCTCCCTCTTGCTGATGGTGTTTGAAAGAAAGTAAACTAAAACTAAGTTGCCTATCTTTTTGGATCAGCTTAGAGCACAAGGTTTTTTAAACACAAACGCTGCAGCTGAGATTTTCTGATAAGAAGTTCAACTACGACTAACCTAGACTAAAGATGTTCCTAACCTCTCAAGTAATAGCAGAGCAAGAGAAGTTAGAAATTAACAAGGTAGATTCTCTGACAAAAATACTTCAATAATCTTTCTTCCAACGAACACCTACACACTTCACTGCAAGCTGAAATAAAGATCATAAAAGTAAAACATAGATAATGGAAATCTGAGATTTTGGACCAAGGCAAAAGAGGCTCATGATTTTATTACTCAAATCTCTAAAACAAAGCTCACTTCTAACATGCCTTGAACAAGAAATTGCAGCTAAGGAGGCTTGCAAACTTATTCTTAACACAATAGAAAACAGCAATCTTACTAACTCCTTGTTGGCTAAAGAGGCTCAACAATTTGTTTATCACAACACAAATGAACAATACTTGAGCAACAAATAGAAGGCACAATAGGCTCAACGTTTTGTTCTCCGCTATACAGTTAAAAAAATAAATAGAAATGAGCAAGGCTCTTATTTATAGAGAGGTAGGAATCTCCTTGCTTTCACAATCTAGGGCTTGCTCAACAAGTAAAGCTTTATTACTAAATCTAGAAAGAAGATAACATCCAAAACCCTAGAAAGCAGAAAAAGCGGGAAACGCCAACTATTACATCTTACCTTCTTTCTATCCTCAAAGAATGGATAAGGATTATTCCAAGAATAGAAAGAAAGCGGGAAAGAAAGCTATTTTAAAACTCGATCACATCCTCTAGGAAGTTAGAGATTGTGTCCCGGTTCGGTGCATCTATGCCATCAACAGCAAAACATCGCTTTTCAAGAATATCTTCAGCATCTGCAATAGATCTCAGGAAATCTTCGACCTCATTGGCCGCTTTATCAAACTTTGCTGACATCATTGAAATATGGCCTATCCTTCCGCCAACTGGACTGCAACTATGAACAACATTCTGGAACTGATTTTGCACCTCCTCAAGCCCGACATAAGAACCATCTTCAAGGCTGTACTGAGAGGGGATCTCTATGACGAATTCGCTGATGAAAAGAAGAGCTTCAACCACCCTTTGTCTGTAGGTGATGAATTCTTCGGATATCCTCTCATAAGTTTTGACTTTGAAAACATGACGCTCTCTCCAAGCAAGGATTTGTCTTTTGTGCTCCTTTGAAACCGTTGAACCGTAGGCTGTGTCTAAATCAGCAATGATAATCTCATGCCTAGGTTTTACTTCAGCCAGTGTTTGTTCAAATCCTTGGATGCCTTGACGAAGTTCATGAGCGTTTTCTCTCAACTGGAACATCCGAGCCAAGATCTCCTTTCCTCTGACAATGAAGCTCTCGATCCATTCCTGAGTCTCTTTCCCACATATAACAAGCTGTCTTAACTGATGGTGATCAGCTGGTGTCTCCAAAACCTGGGGCAGCAACTGGATTGCTTGTGAAGAACCACGAACAAGGTTAGAAATGAAAAGCTTAAGCTGCTGATTTTCAGCCTTGAGGGCTGCCTTATCTTCTCCATCTTTTAGCACTCTTTCATGAAGGTTTTCAGATACAACTTTGAAGAGACTCAAATCTGCATGTCTGGTATTTCTACCAAGATTAGCCTTGACCATGACAAAATCATCCATGTTTACCTCATCCCTATTCTTATCCTCTGGGGGCACTGCAGTCTCTATGACAATCTCGTTATCAGGATTCCTATCAAAATGAACTTGCTTCTTTGCCTTCTTCTTAGGAGGTTCCTGATAGAAATTATCGAGATCATCAACACTCACTTGATATGAAGGCCTTCTCCTAACCCTTCCTAAGGAGTTCTCAAGCCAAGACATAGTAGTATCTTTACTAACTTCCTCAGGAGGTACTGCTGCAATCTCTTCATCATCTTCAATATCAAGATCAATGTGAATTGGTGAAGAACCCGTCAAAGGTACAGAAACATGTGTTGAAGGTGGCTCCTTTGCTTCATTTTGAGGTACGGGCTCGACAGGAGGAACTTCTGAATCAACTGTAGGCTGTTCGTGTAGGACTATGCCTGAGAAATCCAACCTTCTTTTTACATTTTTATTTGATCTACAACCTCTGATGCCATCTTGAGACTGACTTTTACCCTTTCCTTTTGACTGTCCTGTGGAAGAAGAGGGAATTATCCTTGGCGGCTCTGCTATTGGAATAGAGTTCTTCCTTTTAAGCACTAAGAAAACCTTACTATACTCAATGGCTTACAATGTCTTGTTAAAATGGCTGTTTGAAGAGATTCCTTGTTTGCCCAATTAACTTGTGGTAAGGGTTGATCCTCGATTCATTTCTGAGTGTACATCGGGAGAAGCACATCTTCGTCATCATCAGAGAACCCTTCTATATCTTCATTTAAGCAGTCTTTCATCTGATGGAGAGTTAGCCTGCTGTAACTATGCCTTCGCACTTCAAACTCATCTGCACAGTTAGCCCAAAAATCTTCAAGTGCGGGTATGTGATTATAGTTCTTCTCCAATCGGCCAGCGTAGACACCATGGGGATCAAATGATTGCCTCTCACTATAGGATTTGAGGCCGAATTTATCTAACTCTTCTCCAATTGTCACGGCATCTGCGGCCGGATCTGCATGTATAAATACCCAACCCTAATGGAAGAAATTGAAGAGGGTTTCTTATTTCTCCAAGGCGTATATGGACCTTTGTGAGCTTGCCTCAAATTCCATGAAGATGACCTCATCCTAGCGGATACCTTAGCAACATGAAGCGGGCACACGAATAACCATAGACCACGAGATAGGTAAAGGTAGGAAAGCTATTATAAACCAATCAACCCATTCGCCATTCTTTGCCACAGCAGCTAAAGAGATGGGGCGATGCAATTCATTGTCTAAGTCCGCGCTAGCTGTGTACATCAAGAATGCCTCGTTCACCCTTTTGTAGTGGTGCAACGACTTTGTGAACTCCAGCTGAGGATAATAATTATATATGTGTTGAACGCTCAATGACCCCTCGGTGTTCAATCCTCTGAATTGACCTTGATAGGCCACCAAATAGACTAGATATGACACCATGTGGAATACATGAAACTGGAAATATTCTGTTATTTGTTGATGTAGGCAGTCACTAATCAAAGTAGGCCAATCATAAAACTCGGTTTTCTTCATAATGTGAGGTATGGCATAAAACATCCAAGGTTGGAACTTGGTGGCATCCTCGGAACCAGTGACCCTGTTGAGCAAAGTGATGATGATGGCAACTTCGTCCTTGAACTCCCCTCGCCCAACATTCTTGGGCAATGTCTTATGTTTTCTGCGTATCTATTTTTTTGATAGCTTCTTGCTATATTTGTATCTTTATGCATAACTACATCTTTTCCCCTTCGTCCCTTGAAAGAGTTACGGCTTCGGGCCAGCAGAATGGAAAACACTTCCGACCATATCGGGCTTTAGGCGCAAATCAAATCCTACCGTTCTTGGTGGATCTCTCCCTAGTAGCGGGTTGGCAATGCTTAATGCAAAGCGATTCACAGAACTCAAGGCTACGAACGATATAGGAATGAAGCCACTCTTGAAGGGTCTAAAATGTCAGGTTCTTGATTGAAGTGTTGCCTGCTCTCTCCAAGGCATGTAGATCGAACACCGGCTTGACATGATGCAAGTCTGTCTCAGCTGTTTTGATATAATTGTGAAGGAGAACTGATTCGGACTTGAAAACATTAGGAGTGTACTCCATTTTGGAAAACTCAAAGAATGACTGTAAACTCGCCTTGGTTGAGACAAGTCTTGAACAATTTCTATTTTAGAATGCGATTTTTGTGCTTCCAGCGGACAAATTTTGAAGAAATTTTATGAAAGAGATATGGGTTTTGTTCCGGAATATCAATGCAAGAGACAACCCGGATAGATCGTTTTGAAAATCTTGAATTTAGCCTTAAAAGCGACTGAAGCCCTGAACAACGGTACCCGTTTGGCATCACGGGTTTTGTTGAGAATATGATTAGAAATGGACCCGAGTTGATTGGATTTGCAAAACCACGGCGTTTGATCGAAAAAGCAGCCAACACTAGGTTTTGAACTTTCTTACGAAAAAAGTGCGATATGGGTTTTCTTCAGAAGACTGATTGGCAAGGACCCAGATGGTTGAAATTTGAATGCACTAAGGTTTTCACTGACATGCAAAATAAAAGCACTTGCTGCAACTTGATGAAGTTCCTGAAAAATTCTTCAAAACATTGAGACAAAAAGACCCAGATGACTTGAAAAATTGAAAGCCTTGGCCTTCTACTTGAAAAATTTGATCTTCTGGAACAAAAAGAATGAAAAAGCAAGGGTTTATGCTTGCTGGTCTGAAAAATCTGATGTAGAACCAGCAACTATGGATTCTTGAATCACAAAAATTCTTCAATCTTGCTGCTCCAACTTTCTCCTCTGGATGCTACCTGCAAAAATAATGAAAAATACATTGAAAAGAAGTGTTAAATAGACTTAGGGTCTGATTTAGGTTTTGCTTTCTTTTTTGCTTTTATTTCAAAACCCTAAATCTCAGCCCCTTTGAACTTGGACGCCATCCTCTTCTTCTTGCAAATTTTGAAATTTTGAAAAACTTCAAAAATCTTCTAAGGCATGAAACTTTGGGCGCCTTTCTCCAAGAGGGGCGCTTATTTCCACCAGTGTTAGTCAAAATTTTAACTTTTTCAACTTTCCTTCACTTTGACATGCTGCTTCACCTTTTATTTCCCATTGACAGATCAACCCTACAGACGAGCTGAGTGGTTCACGACGGAGCCTGACTGATTCTGAGAAAGATGTTCTGGAGGCACCTCCGGCTAAAAACTTGATTTTGACCTCCGAATTCATAAGAGGCTTTTCCTTCTAGGGGCACCCAACTTCTTCTGTGTTAGCCATTTTTATGATTTCCAAGTTCTTCCTTCTCCTTTTGATTTTTTGATGAATCCTCGATTCCAGGAGCAACGCTGATCTGACTGACTGTCTGAATGTTTCATTGGATAGCCAGACTGATTTTGATGAGGCCTTCTTGGATGCTACTTTTGCAAATTCCATCATCTGAAGGCTTTAAAGTTTGGGCGCCCTTCTTCAACTGGGGCACCCACTTCCACCAGACTTAGAAATTTTTTCAATTTATTCATGTCTTTTACTTCTACGGGCGATCTTGTTGAATCTTGAGCTTCGGGTGTCAGATTGATGAATATTTGGACTCGTTGCGAAGTTGAGAAGATTTCGGGAGGGGTCTTCTAGAGATACTTCTGCCAAAAAGTGGATTTTAGGTCTTCAAAAGCTTGGGCGCCCCTGGCAAGCTGGGGCGCCCAACTTCACCAGAGTTAGTTTATTGTTTGCGTTTTTCACCTTTGCTTTCGGATTTTTCTTTTCAACTCTCATCGGACCCTCTGTTCAGCCCTTTGAATCTGATGACTGCGAGCTCCGTTTGTCATGCTGGATAGCTCACTAGAAAGCCTGTAGTATTCTGAAGACATCTTGTTGTAACCTTGACTGCAAGTTCATCTGTTTGAACCCTTGAAAAGTTGGGCGCCTTTCTTCACCTATGGCGCCTAGTTTCTCCAGACTTAGAAAAATTTTACTTTAATCTTCTTCTTCAAGTTTCAGATCTTCATTCTATACCTTCCACTTCGACTCGAATTTGCTGGAGACTAGATTGTCGGACATTCTGACGGGGATATCCATCGCAAAGCTGACTGAAAACTGAGCAACTTCCATTAGAGGTCCTAACCCTAATTCACTCATCTGATGTCCTCAAAAGGTGGGTGCCTTTCTTCAACAGGGGCACCCAAACTCAGCAGTGTTAGAAAATTTTCAAGACTTTTCAATTTTCTTCCTCGTTCCTCATGCATGTTCATCATTTCACCTTCTGCTGGAAGTTTAAGTGCTAAAATTGATGCCTGGCAGTCGGATGACCTCCATTGATGACCTCAGAGCTCCAGATATGCTTCTGAAAAAGCTGAATAGACCGAGTAGGGCAAAACTGATTATTTTAAGATTTTGACTACACCAGCCTGACACGGACACATTTTGAGCCAATCAAAATCAGTTCGGACCCTGCCGGACCAACTTTCTATTTTTAGAAATTTTCTATTTTTAGAAAATTTTGCCAGTATCCATTTCGAAAGAAACCCAAAAAAACCCAGAAAAGGTTACTATTTTGAGAAAATTTCTAAAAATAGCAGTTTTCCTAAAATTTAGGGATGAAAAACTGAGATCTGGGTTTTGTAGGTTAAGCTGCTCTTAGCAGACCCAGATCGTCAGAAATTGAGAATTTTGTGTTTTAACCCTTCATGCAAGACATGCACACCCAAATTTTGACCTTTTTGACTGATTTGACAAGACTTTTACTCATTTCTTCAAAATGTCTAAGTGTAACAAAAATTTTAATTTTGGGGTACAACAGACTTTCAAATCATCATTTTGCTCAAGTGAAAGGCTGCTGTCTTGAACATCAAACTTGTTATCACATCTGATAACAACTTCTTGAGCGTTGAAAGTGTCAACGTTCTGGGTTTCCGCTTCATGATGTACAATTCCCTTATCATTCACCACTTCAGTTTCAATCCCATGTCCACCTGTAGGTTGAAGATCATGATTTGCTGATTGATCCCTTTTTGACCCCAACACATCAAAGAAACTCAATTTCTTTTTGTTTTGTGATGAGCTTTGTCTTGAAATGGAGTCTTCAGACTGCTGCAAGCTACGAGCTAATCTTTGTTGTGAAGGCATAGGTTTCTGCTAAATATTATTTGAAATGCTCTCTACATTTTTCTGCTTGCATTTCTTTGATTTGCTTCGTTGCTTATTATAAACCATCCGGTGCTCCATATATTGTTCGAAGTCTAGGCGATCTTTTATCTTATCTGGAAATGCTATATATTCCTCATAAGCAGCCACTACTTCATCAACAAATTTAGAAGCCATTACAACCACTTTGTTGTTCAACCCCTATGTGAATAGTACCTGTCAAACCTATTTTGATGTGACTGCATAGAAACTGCTAACCCTTCAGGCTGGTAGGATCAAGGCTCTGATACCATGTGATGATCCTGTTGCAGCTCACAACTCAAACCCCTGTATTTTTCTTATCTTATTTGTGTTTTTTTGTTTTTTAGAGAAATTTCTAGAGAGAAGTAGAAGGGGCGATTTCACATAAATGCTCATAAAACTTAGAATTGAGCTTAAATTACCAGATGGAAGTGCAGAAGATATTAAATAACTGAAACAAAGAGATTACAAGTTACAAACATACCCGTAATGCTCCAGATTATTTAAATAAGAATTTATTCCATATTGCCAGCCAAGAATGATGAAAACTGACAATTTCAAGCGTAGTATCCAACTGAATGCAATCTCCAGCCTGAAAACTGAAGCAAATGAAAAGTACAAGCTAGACGCCAATGAAGGAGATAAAAAACCCTCAAAGAAGAAGGCGTTTCTTCTCCAGAACTCCAAACACCCTTGAGAAAAGTGCCACGCACTTCAATAAAGCAGCCATGTCCTCAGCATAAAAAGTACGGCCATGAAGGTGGAGTGTCTGCCAGATGAAGGACACCCTCCTGTATCTTATTGACAACTATTGAATATTGCACCAAAATTCTTGATTAAGCACTGTAGAAACTTCTGAATTGAAGCCCCTGCTATTGCAATCATTCAACTGATCTTGCACAGTCTCACAATCACAGATCTGTGAAGAGTTTTCGTTCTCCAGAGATAAACAAACTCTTGAAACCCTTGTCTCAGAGATGCAAGCAAAGCCAAAGCCAAGAAAAATATCAAAAAGTCAAAAGTGAGTTTGATTTTACCTTGGCTTGCATATAAAGCCAAAAAGGCATGCATCCCAAGAAGTGACGCCACTTTTGGAGTCATTTAAATATTTTAGAATATATTTAAATCCCCTTTTCAATAGTTTTCACTTAAATACATGGCGCCCACTTTAAGTGATTTAATTAATCACTTTATGAAATATTTCACTAAAGTGCTTCTAATTTTCACTTAAATAAATTTAAGTGATTACTTTATTATAAAATCAAGTTGACTTTATAATATTTCGTCAAATATATTAAAACACTTTATTCCACTCAAATATTCATAACTCGCTCAAAACCCCACATAATAACGTGTCGTCAGAAGCTGTCAATCACTAAACTGCCAAGGCCTGTTGTGAGCCAATCACTGAAGTCAAAGGATGAGAACGACAAAACCCATCAAATAATGCCACTGACCCTCTAACCCAACCTGTTATCCTACAAGAGTCTAAGTATAGGCCAACCACCAACAAACACGATCATGCTGAAAAAGGGGACATTACAATGGAAAAGAGAACCAGCCTGACCTTAAAAGGCTAAGAACCAGCAGGTTGAGGGATATACATTTCTAAGCTTGATGAAACTGACACTGCGAACATCTAAACTTACCACAAGCTGTTGGATCTTCCCTTAATGAGAACCATCAGCGGCTAATGACATATGCAAAACACTTGAGAGAGAGATCAAGTGGAACATTCTTAAACGGCGATATACTAGCAAATCTATACGATTCACAAGGATAGAAGCCGAGGGTGGACTCCGTCACGGTGATTCAACAATCAGGCAAAGAATAGCAGAGAAGAGGCCAGGCAATGAAACCACCATTGCAAACTTGTAAATGGCGTATCACTCAGTCTTCAGTGAAGAGAAAAAGCAACGCCTTTTTGCTTGGAAAGAACAATTGGTATACAAGGTGAAAGCCTACAATGCCAATTCAGTCGAACTGATTGACTTCCGATGGGTTGTCGCAAATATTATCAACTTCGCAAGAACGTTGGTAATATCCTTACCTCACATAGAATATTAGCGCGAGGGAGGAGAATACATAGAGCTGGTTATAGTGTAGAACCAATTCAAAGATGTCATCCACAACACCTTCCTTGATGATCCAAATGGTTGCAAGTTAGCCAAAGTGGCAGCTTTGTCTACCTAGTTCGATGAGGCAGCTGCCCAGTGTATAGACTTTTAGCATCAGCTCACGACAGGCGAAGTAATGCGAAAGCGCCATGTCATTATTTTGTAAAGCATTAACTACCCAGAGGCTGAAGAAGTCAACGAATGGATAGAGACACTGTTGACTAGTGGTGAGTTGTAAAGGCACCAAAGAAGGATGTCCTACCCTCCAAATGGCATTTATGGCACTTAAAGTTGACTTGATGCCTCTTTCCAAGTCAACTCAAAATGACATTTAATGTGACTGAATTTAACTTGATGCCCCTTTCCAAGTTAACTCCACATCCCACAGATCATGCATGTCAAATCCCACTAATTTTGGATGTCTAATTGACTTCCATAATTTGTGGATCTCAGATCTCCACTAAATGTGGATGCCTATTTTGGAGTCATACTTTGTATTAAAGTTCACCTTTAGTTTAGTTTCAGTCGACTGAAGTAGTTTCTAGTTGACTCTTTGTTTAGTTTTAGTTAACTGAAGTAGTTTTCCAGTTAACTGATTGCTCACCTACTTTTAGACATAGGAATAAATCTTGCTGATTGGCAAGAACTAATTGTTAACTCAAGGAGATTTTAGGGTTGCCTACTCCTTTGAGTTTTATAAATAAGAGCTTTGGGCTCATTATTTTGTAACTTTACTTCATGACAGCAAAACGATGAGAAAATTTGCCTTCATATTGTTCGCTTAGTATATGTTCTTAGATCGTATTTGTTGTAGTTAAGCACCAAGTATAGCTTGTGCTCTCTGTGTCCAATCTTTGTTCATGTATCATTGGTTTGATCGCAGGATGTGTGTTTGTCTCTTTGAGATAAGCTGCTGTCCCAACGTGTATTCTTTGGTGAAGTATTGAGATAATAAATCAGGAGAGTTACCATGCCTTTGATCCAAAAGTCTCAAGGTTTTATCATTGTGTGTTGTGTTTAAATAATATGTTTTCAATCTACACCTCGGAAAGGCCTTGGTGCCTCCTTGGGAATTTAGGAGATAAGATTATCGTCCCTTTGTTGTTTCTCGTAATTTACTTTTCAGCCTACACCTTGGAAAGGTCTTGGTACCTCCTTGGGAATCCTGAGATATAAATTACCGTAAGGATTACTTGTGTGAGTTCTATTTCAGTACATATCTGGGAGTTCAGAGCCTTTAGATGCATCCAGAGAGACCAATTCAACCAAGTGATCGAACCATCCATTCCCGCTCCTATGCCCTCATGCTCTGTTAATCTTGAGGAGATAGGATAGATTAAAAGCTAGTTTAGTCGTAGTTAAGATCTGCCGAAACCAGAGAAAAAGCTTAGCTACGGTGTATTGTGTTTATGCACCCTTGTGTCCTACCGCTGAGTAAAAAAGATAGGATAGTAGTTTACTTTATTCCTTTCATTTATGCAAAAATCAGCAACAAGAGGGATCTTCCCCTCCCAATTTGAAGAAGCAAACACTACAAACTTACAATAGCTGACCGTTTCCAATAAGCACTCCAGAGGTGCTAATTGAAACGCCAACAGTTTTCTGGCGCCCACCATGGGGCAACAAGGCACAAAACTTCAAGAAAAAGCTAAGGCTTTTATGTCACAGGAATGACTATCTCACGTCCCTTGGGCCTGTTGGGGGCATGTTTACTTGACACACGAACACTCTGGAATAAAGGAGTCCAAAGACGCTCTATCCTCTCTTGAAAAACTACCTCTTATGCTAAGATTGCTAGCAAGGTCATACGGTAATTCCAATGTTTCGTTTGGGGGGATGGTCAAGCTCAATGGATGATGTGATATGCTGATTTCACAAAGGGACCTTGGATAATAAACTACTCAAAAGTAGGGATTTAGATTGATTTGACGTTGAATGCTCTTGTATTTTTTTGGGGTTTTCGGTTTTGAGATAAAATAAAAGAAAAAGAGATGAGGGTTTAGAGACTAGACTTATGCTAAATTACTCCCATGAACTTAAGAGACAAATGTTGGATAGTGAAATTTAAACCAATCTTTGCTTTGCCAAGCACAATGACTACAACTAGACAAAGATGATGCAATCTTCAGATGGGATTTACGAACGATGTCCTATTACACAATACCACCATCAATTCGAACGATGTATATAGGTAATAGAATTCTAGTTAAACAATTTCAAAGTTCAGAATAACCTTGCACATCAAATTGAAAATCATTCAATTGAAAAAGGTATGAACTAATTTCACTGTTTTCAACACTATCAATCTTTCATTCATCTAAAAAATTATTGAAACTAATTTACTTTATTGAAGAAATTATGAAACCATGCAAGCTCTCAAAATAACAAATGCTCAACTCTGAATCATTATTTGAATAGCACTAGTAGCAACAATTTCACAAGTCTCTCTGAATGAATGAAATGCGTGGGGTTTATATAGGCACCCCAATTACAAAGCAACGGCCCAGATTGATTTGAGATCAATGGCCAAGATTATTTCAAGAAACCATAACCCTAAAAAGCATAACCAACTTAACAGACACATGGCTCAAGTAGGACGAGCCACTTGGAGTGTGGAAAATAATGACACCTTGCAAATTACTCAAGCAAATGGGAATCCAAAATGCAATTCCCTTTGGCTTGCTCCCTGGCTGCAAATGCAAGAAATTTTGTTAACACCAAATCGAGCTCCTTCATTGATATGCTTGGCATAGAATCCAGTTGTACTCCCATTATGTCCAAGGTTTCAAGGCATTGAGTGAAAGTACTTTCCCATCTACCTTCTTGTTTCTGAAAGCTATCCATAAAGGTCAAAAGAGAAGACATGTCATCAAGCTGATTTTCTGTGATAATCTGCATTTCCTTGAAGTAAATATTCATCACACTTTTCTTCAAACCTTCCAAATCCAAGCCATCTGCATTATGATGCTCCTGCCCTGTTAATCCTTCAAGAGAGGTGAGGATTTTAAACTGTATTTTCTCAATTGCATTCTGTGCAACAGCACACTCTTCCTTCATTCCATCATATATCTTCTTCTTAGCCAACAAGGAATGATACCATCTGCTGAAATCATATGAGGCTCCTTCCTCAATAACACCTTCTTGGATCAACATCTGCAGGGATACTTCCTTTAAAACCTTCAAACGAGGTATTACTTTGTCATTTACATACTGGAAGTCTTCCCAATTATCTTCAATTTGGCCAATTTCAGTCATAAGCAAGGCTGAGCTGTCATAAGTCTGAGCACACTTCCCCAAGAATTGTTCCATTTGCCTTGAGATATTGCTGATCCAACTCCTAGTTGCCTGGCTGGTGATCCTCATAGCCTCGAGAGTGTCAATGGATTCCGGAGGGAGGAATGATGGTGGGATAAAAGTTTCACCTTCTTGGCGTAAGGGGGCTGTTATTTGCTGAATGAACTCCATTAGCCTCAAATTTTCTAACTCTAGCCTTTCCTTCTTCTCCTCTGTTTTATCAAACTTCTCCTTGATGGCCTTGGAAGTGTCTGCTAGCTCATGGAAATCCTGATCTATCGTGGTTGGCCCAATGTCCAATGTTGTAACATCATAGTCCATAGGAGTAATCTGATCTCTAGGCTTGTCAACCTTTGGGACTGCAACTTGTAAAACCCTGGATCC
>VDFB02205602.1:0-14699 GCA_007258455.2 Sequoia sempervirens
TGATGAATAGAATGTTATTAAGAAATTACAAACAAATAAATAAATTGAATGAAAATAAATAAAAGGTAATTTAAATAACTACTACCTCTATTTGCAATGGCCGTGAGAAAACTAAAATGATCTACTTCAACCTTAAAAATCAGAGATGAATCTCACATTTATCTTCCTTTCTATTGTACCAAATACTCCTCATAGTATCTATCTTTTTTTCTTATAGAAATCCTACTATCTAAAACCTCACCAATCTTCTCTCCTTTTTATCATAGTATTCAATACTCTTATTTTTATTCTATGTTGTCACCTACTTTCTCTTCTTCATGATACTAATATAAAATTGAAACATCAAACACTAGTGATATTCCTAAACCTTTTAGTAGCTCCACTTCATATGCATTTCTTGAATCAAACCTATTGGTAATTCTACAAAGACCAAATGTATTCATATTCAATTTTTTATATGTTTTAACTAGAATTATCCCCTTTCTTAAATGAAAAATCACTTTATTTTCAAATTCAAACTCTTTATATCTACCACTAATCCTTTCCAAATGGTGTCTAATTTTCATGTTCAATATCTTCATTTGTTCTATAAAGCCTTCTAGTTTTGTAGTCCTCTTATCTTCATTGTTAAAATTTCTTAATCGTTTTGCATCCATTAGATTACTAGTATATTCTATCAAAAAATAGTTTTTCGCTATACTTCTACTTACTAAATTATTATATACAATCTCCACTAGTACTACGACCATATCCCAATATATTATCTTCATTCTAATTAATCATCTCATCAAATTACCTAAACTCATATTCAAAAATTATATTTCTCATCATTCTATGAGTGATATATAAAATTGAACTTCAAATATTTTTTATTTTCTATAATTTCTTTGAAAAGTACCAATCAGTCTTAGTCTCTATCTACATCAATACTCTTTGGAAACCTATGTAATCTCACGTATTCCCTAAAAATTAGATCAACTATATGTAATGCATCATTTTTTTTCTCACATGGAACTAAATCTAACATCTTAGAAAGTTTATCCACAAGTAAAAATATAGAATCATGTGCTCT
The DNA here is from genome assembly GCA_007258455.2 of Sequoia sempervirens. Lineage (NCBI taxonomy): Eukaryota > Viridiplantae > Streptophyta > Pinopsida > Cupressales > Cupressaceae > Sequoia > Sequoia sempervirens. The sequence continues at coordinate 1,073 of VDFB02205602.1, forward strand.
CTATGCTCTAGAAATCACTAGTACAAAATTAATATTGATATCTTCTCAAGGACTCCTAAAAACTTGTAATGGATAATACAACAGAATATTTTGACTACTCCACTTTGCTATCTAATAAATCCTATATCCTTGGACATACTTGAACTCGTATCCCTATATATTTTAGGAAAATAATAATATTCACTTAGTAATTCTAATTTCTTATCTACTCCAAAGTGACTTGCTAAACCATCATCATGCTTTGCTTTGATCAAGCTTCCCCTTATTGAGCTTCTTAGAGCATATAATCAATTACCCTTAAGTAACATTTCATTATAATCAAGCAATCAATCCATTTATTTCTATACATATAATTCATTAGTTATCTAAATGTCTTCCTTCTATAAAATGAGGACCAACTTAATACAAATGCTTCAACATACCTATCATTTCTATTATCATCTTAGTATATAGATCTAGTCTCCTACTCAAAGCATTTATAACCTTATTTAATTTCATTTTCCTATATGTTCGAATACAAAATAATACCTTTCCATGAATTCTACCCATATCACATTTCTCTAATTCAATTTAATTTGATCATTCAAGTTTTATAATGCTTCATTATTTATATACATAAAATATTGTTTGAATATATCCACTTCTTGAATGCGTAGATTATGATGTAATATTATTATTTATAAATTAAATATATATCAATGAATTATATAGAACATCCAAATATGCAAGAGTATAATTAACATTGAAAACAAAAAATCTTTAGGAACTCTCCCACTCTTCTACCAAGATTGGGCTATACGATCCACCAAAGGCTAAGACACTAAAAGTAAGTCTAGTAGATAAAAATAATAATGATTGCAATATGCATGAACAATGTACAAAATGAGATCAATAAATAGATCTAAATATAAAATACAACATCGAGAAATATAAATATATAACCATTATAAAATAAATGAGATGCAATCTAAAATCACATAATACATATACAACTACCCAAAAAGATTTATCCTAAATAAATAATATCGGATAAAATGATAAGCTAAATATAAAAAATAATATCTTTGTGATATATAATTGACTCCATAATTAAAAAGACTGTAATTGTAAGATTACTCTCATCATAACCCACTATCATCTCCATTACTTTAAGGAGGTATATGACATTATTCCAAATTTATTTTATTCTTAACTACCAATCTATCGTATATTATTGTCATATATTAATTATATCCTACTTTGAGGACTTATGAATATAAGGCACTCATATTGATGTTGAAAATGAGTAAGAAGAGATTTAATTTAATTTAATGGATCGAGATTCACATAAAAAAACAAGAAGCCCTAACTAAGTGTAATGAGTGTAATGACCATTTATCAATGCCTTGGTAAATCCGTAACTTTCATTATAAGTTGGTCATGTAAATATGTGCTTGATCATTAACAAATAAGCTATTATTACTTCATCTACTTTGCTATGACCTATTATTATTGTCTTTAGTTTCTTTAAGTTTTACTTTTAGTTATTTGATATATATTTATTAATCTTTTATCAATATTTAAAAAAATGCATTTAGGAAATGATCTTAGGGCAAGATTCGAACATAAAAGAAATTAAATGTGTAAATTTATTGATAAGGTTGAACTTTGATAAATTAATCTTAAATGATATTATTATAATTGAATATGTAAATTTAGAATATATTATAAGAAATAAATCATGTTTTATATATAAAATCTTTTAAGAAAAATAATAAAATAATTTTGAGATAAAATATATTTTTATTTTAAATTTTATCTAATATGAATTTTGATTATTGTTATGTTATAACAAAGATAAAAATCGAAATGTAGTATTAGATATGAAATTAGGAGCCAAAGACCACTTAAAATCAAGAATTATAGTCACAGAGTATAATTGCATTAGAAAGTTCTCATCTATATTGCATGATTGTATACTATTTGTTTGATTCCATATTGATGAGATGGACCTTTAATACATAAAAAAGATATATATATATATATATATATATATATATATATATATATATATATATATATACATATATATATATATATGTATATATATATATATATATATATATATATGTATATATATATATGCATATATATGCTATATATATATGTGTATATATATATATATATATATATATATATATATATATATATATGTATATACATAGACCATATATATGTATACATATATATATATATATATATATATGTATACATATATATATATATATATGTATATATATATACATATATATATATATATATATATATATATTTAATTTAATAAAATTATGTCATACTAACAAACATTGTTAAGAGATGTTTAATAATGAGGAAGATTAATTGACTTTCTTAGCTTTGAGGCCACAAAACCAAAATATCAATTATAAAATAATAATTGACAATAAATTTTGATGTTGATGTAGATAGAACTATTGTTAGTTATAGCTTGCAAGTGTTCGTGATAGATACAAAGAATGTCTTTCTTTGGTTTCTTTAAGTTGTTCTTCTAGTTATTTGATGTACATTTATTAATATTTTATCAATATAAAAAAATATATATTTGGAGAAATGATTTTAAGGCAAGTTTTGAATATAAAACTAATTAAATATGTAAATTTATTGACAAGGTTGAAGTTTGATAAGCTAATTCGAACTTAGTGAATATATAAATTTAAAAGTAGTATATTATAAGTAAATATGTAAATTTAGAACATACAAGAAATAAATATTTTATATTTATAAAATCATATAAATTTAGAAAAATATTAAAATAATTTTGAGATAAAATATATTTTTATTTTAAAAATTCACATAATATGAGTTTTGACTATTGTTGTGTTGTAGCAAAGATAGAAACAGGAATCTAGTATTAGGTATGAAGTTAGGAGCTGAAGAGAACTTAAAGACATGGAATATAGTTACATTAAAATGTTCTCATCTATATGGCATGATTTTAAACTATTTTTTTTTTATTTCATACTAAGATGAGATGGACCTTTAATATATACAAAAAGGTTATATATATATATATATATATATATATATATAATAAAATTGCGTTGTTAGAGATGCTATAATAATGAGGGGGATTGATTGACTTTATTCTTAGCTTTGAGGCCACAAAACAAAAATTGACAATACATTTAGATGTTGATGTAGATAGAGTAGTTGTCAACTATATCTTATAAGTGTTCATGATAGATACACAATAGTGTCTTCTCTATTTGATTTAACTCAAACTATGATTACTCATTGACTATAACAACCTAATTTGGTTTTTTAAATATAAAAATAAGCATTGAATCTAAGATTTTTTGTATACAAACTATTTATCTTGAAACGTAGAAATTTTATTTTTTGGATTTAGGGATAATATTATGAACATGATATAGTTTAGGGGATATAATTTCAAGTGTGGCTCAACACATAGTTAGAAAATATCTAATAAATTGAATTAGGTGTATTTTAAGTAGAGTGATATGATATAATAGACTATTGGATTGAGTTTTGAATCAATAATTGTGTCAAAAGAGCCAAAACATGTACCATAAACAATTATTAAAATAATCTATAAAATTGTTATAAACAAGCTAAGAAAAATGTAAGGATACGTATTTTTCTCCTCTACATTTTGCACCCACTTTTTTATGTGTATAAATATTAATGAGGATGCATATCAAATTAGGAATAGGTAAGATAATATGGATATAAAAGATAGAAATCTTCTAGAATCTAGATCACTAGGAAAAGTATATTCTCCCATATAGTAAAAAAATTATATAAACAAAAACTAAAATTAGTAATATGATGCCCTCAAATTGCATGTTCTACAAAGGAGTGTGGCAAAATTGAGATAAAATTAAATAAATTGTGACTACAATTGAAGTGTGATGCAAGACCATCCCAAGCTATAAGAAAAAAATTGCATCAATTAAAATTATTTAATTTTACTATTTTTTTGTTTTAAGTTCTCATTACTTTCTAGTCACCAAACTATGCATGAAAATCCCACAATTTTCCTTGTAGTTACATATCTAACCTCACACTAGGAGACATATGTTCTACTATGATCAATTGACACTATATTCACTTTTTATAATTATTTTATCATTATAAAGGCATAAATTAGTTTTAAAACCTTATCAAACTAATAGGATTCCCCTCAATTTCACTATTAATAGCTTGTAATAGCTTTCCCAAATTTATAGTGGGAAAGGAAAAATTTCCAATACCTTTAACCTAGGAATGCATATCTTGTGCATCACATAATAATTTATCATCATTGTATCTAATTTAGTTCAATTGTATAATTTCTTAAGTTCTACACATTTCATGAGGCTTTGAACTTTGCACCACATTTTGGTTGACTATGATCATTCCTACCACTAGGAATAAATAGATATACACTCATGAGGATAATTAGAAAGTAGAAAATAAAGTAGGGTGAAGTTGAACATATCATTATATTGCAAATTCTTTGAGTTATATAATTTATGCATTGTAATCAAATGGTTAAGGCCTATCAAGTTGAAATCTAATTATGACAGATTGCATTGTTGTTGTGACTATAATAAAATAAACATATATTATTTTTTTTCCATTATTTTTTTATTATTTCATTTGTTTGGCTACATGGTTAGATAGTTCTTCATCAAACCTTCTAACCATAAATACACCGATTATTATTAGAGAATGGTTGATTTATATAGTTTTTGACAAAAGGGCGAACTCAAATCTACACCTTACAAGATATTACTCACACAACAACATAGGTTGACACAACAAAATGCAAGAAAAACATGGCTTTCTTTTATTATTGAAATGTCAATACAATATTGCATGTCATCAAATGGGATTTCATTACATCATCTGCAAATCTAAAACAAATTTTCCTTAAACTCTCACTTGCCAAACCTCTCTTGTATGTTCCCAATCTCGAGCTATCTTTTTATAGCATCCCTTCCTATATATTGGCATAGCCTCATAAGTATTTCTTTATCATAGTACCATTTTGTTGTCCAATGGCCATTGAGATCTCCCAAGTAGTTACCTGGTTATCGGTACCCATAATCCTATTTGTTCACTCTAGGAACTCACCTCCAACATTTGAAAACCATTCGCCTTATTCTTGCAATCACTTAGCTAATAACCGCATTGATTCACAACAATGGTGTTGAATCAACGAATAATCTCATGCTAGATGTTTTCATCATACTTGTCTAACGTCATCGTTCTATTCACATTATGTTTCCCTTGACTAAATCACACCACGGCTTGTCCTTCCTATTGTCATCATGTCGGTGAGACCCCTAATCACCTCCCACCAATATGAAGAAGTCCCACTGACAAACATCCACCATCAGGCTATTGGTAGGATAAGGGATGTGGTTTCACTAATGGGAGATCCTCTCACTAATGTAACTTCTACACACTCAAACATGATACTGCTAACACCATCGGTATGTCATTGGGACCTCAAGGAATGCCCGACCGATATGCCAAAGTCCTATTGATGAGCATGATCAACCCTAATTGAGTGAAATAACTCAGATTGATGCAAGATTTCTCTCAGACCCTGGATGCTCCTGCATCAGACTTCCCAGGTGACTAAGAAATCATGTGCTCCTACACATGTAGTCCATAATGTCAACCTTCAACTTCAATTTATTTTTCATCACCTTCTAGTTTCTTGATTTTGCACTTCCATACTTGCATTGTTGCCTTAGAAGTTTCTCAATCTAGATTTGTTTGCTTAATTCCTTTTGTGCATACTTCCTCCTCTAATTCTCTTTATTAACTCCAAATCCCCACCATGTTGTCTCTTCTTCATAATCCTCCATTGATATCATTCCAAAGAAAACTTCATCCTTGCTTTGTGTAAAATAAATTACCTCCTGAATCTTTATGGTTGTGATGTTATTTGGTAATAGTGAATCATCTACACTTCCTCCATTTGTTTGTTTGTCTATTGCTATCTCAATTGAAACTTTTGTACTTTTATTCTCTACTGTAACCACCTTCACCAAGTCTGCGTGCTTTCACCATCCAACTGCTCTTTCAAACTATTATGCACTTCTAATTATTTATCCTCTTTTGCAAACATGGGTTTCTCTTCATCTTCATTACAATTGTCATCTTCAAAAATAAAATTGTGAACAATATTTTCTCCATTGTCAGACTCTAAATCTCTTTGAGTATTATCCTTCTTCATATTATCAAGATGATCAAATTTGAACCTCTGAGAATCCATATTTTCATCATTTCTTATCACTTGGTAATATTATTCCTTAACATCTATAAAATGTTCATAGTCTTCAACATCTTTCTTGTGTGTAATGTCTACTATATGGCTTGGCTTTACTTCAGGCTCTCTTTCCTTGGCTTTCTTTGAATGTCCTGCAGTCACCACATGGTTAGGAAAATAATACTTTTCCAATGCATTCATCCAACTTGAAATATTTTGCAATTCCTCATATAACATTCTCTTCTCCACTCCATCCCAATATCTATCCCAAGATGGAATTCTTATAGACCTTCTTACTACTACAATCCTTTACACTCACAACTGCATCCAATATTTTGTTCCTCCTTCTCTACCCTCTGCAATTATAGGTCTCCTCTCTCTTGTAATAAATTCTCTCAGGGTTTACTCAAGACACAACCCCTTGACTCTTTTCCCACACCCATCGGTCCTGGCACAAGTTGCCTCACTGTTAGTGCTCTACCCATGCACTCAGAACCATTTGCTTTGATACTACTTGATGTAGGGGTAAACTTAGATCTTCCCCTTACAAGATCTTAATCACACAACAACATAGGTTGATGTAGCAAAATGCAAGGAAAACATGGTTTTTTTTTATTATTGAAATGTCAATACAACATTACATGCCATTGAATGGGATTTCATTACATCATCTACAAATCTGAAACAAATTTTCCTTAAAATCTCACTAGACAAACCTCTCATTTCTCTTCCCAGTCTCGAAATATCTTTTTATAACATCCCTTCCTATATATCAGCCTAGCCTCATAAGTATTTCTTTATCATAGTACCATTTTGTTGTCCAACGACCATTAAGATCTCCTAGGTAGTTACCTGGTTATTAGTACCCATAATCCTATTCAGCCACTCCAAGTCACCTCCAACCTTCAAAAACCTTTCACCTTACTCTTGTAATCGCTTAGCCAATAACCACATTGATTCATGCAAAAACGGTGTGGAATCAATGAATAATCTCATGCTAGATGTCACCATCTTACTTGTCCAATGTCATTGTTCTATTCACATTTTGTTTCCCTTGAACAACTCACACCATTACTTGTCCTTCCCACCATCGTCACGTTGGTGAAACCCCCAATCACCTCCCAATGATACAAAGAAGTCTCGTTGATGAGCATCCACCATTGGGTTATTGGTAGGACAAGGGACATCGTCCCTCTTATGGGAGATCCTCTCGCCAATGCAACTTCTACATGCTCGAACACCCTATCGCTAAACACCATCAATATGTCTTTGGGACCTGAAGGAACATCTCACCGATATGCCAAAGTCCTATCGATGAGCATGATCAACCCTAATTGAGTGAAATAACTCAAATTGATGCAAGATTTTTCTTAGACCTTAGATGCCCCTGCATAGATTTTTTAGAATGATATTCACCAAGAAGAGGGAGAATGCAGGTTGAATTATAATATATTCATGAGTAATGATGTTTTATTTTTAATCAAAACATACTAAGAGGTATATTATGTATAGGCCACTAGAGTGAGGTAATGTACACTAATCCCTTTTTTTTTCAAGAAATATATAATATGTATCTAGCAAGAGGCCATAGTTTTAATCAAATTGTTACAATTTTTAACATCAATTGGTGAGATATTAGGCTTGGACTACTATAGTATAAAAATATGAAATTTGTATGCAAAGTTAAAATTAAGTAACCTTAATATGGAATTACCATGTGTAGCATCATAAATTGTTGATCCTGAAAATTTCACACTATATTTGGCTCCCCCTTAAATACTTGGACCTAATTATGTTTATTGCTTTCTTGTTTCTTTATTGCTTTCGAAAAATAAAAAATAAAATTAGGAATTAAAATTATTTATTTATTTAGCGAGCATCAAAAATTGAAAATAGGTCTAGTCTGGGGTTCCCTCACCCTTAACCATACTATTTTGGCCCAATTTTTAATATTTTACTTTCAGAATTAATGTTTTTTAATTTATATTCATTTATTAGCTTCTTGAAGTAATTATTGTAGGAAATTAAGAAATGCATATAATTATGCCTTTTTCACCATTTAAAAACCTAATAAATTTTTGAGCAATTGAACATCCTAGAAAGTAGTCAAAGCAATTCAAGAGAAAAATAAGTATACTTTTACATTTTTTATCAATCAACATTCATGTTAGCAATGTATCATCATGTAAGATTGTCTTATGTCTTATATTCATTATTTTGTGAGTATTCACACTTTTAGGGACTTCAATCAAGCATAAGTTTCTCCTTGCATGAGTAACTTCAATCCATCAAGAAAACCATATTTGAGTGGTAAGTTGTAGCACTTGTGATTTATCATTTGTTTTACCTATTTACCTCTACCTAGCCTAGGGTAAGAACTCTTTATCTAACATTATCATAGCCATTGTGGAGGTAGAAACACCAAAATAGGGTTAGACTTAGACAATACCCTATACAACACAACCCTTTATCTTCTCTCTTTCTCTCAAGTGGTAGATCTAAAGTGGATTTGGAGAATTTTTGAAGACATAACATGAATATCAAGAATTTGAGCAAATTTAATTATTCATCAACAAATGATGTTTTGAAGTTGAGTCTGACAAGGAAGCACCTACAAATTGTAACTCACGGATACATGTTTAGAGATTCCAAACACCCTATTTTTTCATTCTAAGTCACCCATGCCCCTAACTATTTAGTTTCAATCTAGGTTTGAATGCCGAGTTCCTTTATCTCTACCCTTTGTTTTAATGTTCTTATTTTTTGTTCCACGGTTCTATTTTATTTTGAATTTACATTAGTTTCTTATAGAGGCATAGTTGACCTATTTTTCATTTACAAAATCACATTAGTTTAATTCCTAATGAATAGCAATCAACCCCCCAAAGGGGACTGAACCCTGATCAACTATTATGGCTTTTCCTTGAGGATAGTAGCCAAGTGGTCTTTTATTATCATTTTTGTGTCCCCCCAATGATTTAGGTTCAAGGTGTGATTTAGACACTAGATCCTTTTTTCGTACTATATTTTGGTGAACCCAATGTATCTTACATTTACAGGCTTCTAATTTACATATCTATTGTCCTAAAATATTAGTTAAGTGTTAGGTTGTTTGGAAGTATCATTGCTCAAAAGTTCATTTCATGTTATACATTGAAAATGTAAAGGCTTGTATCTCATATTAAAAAGTGTTTTTTTTTACTATTTTAGATATAAATTTAGTTTGTCATCACATTTTTCATTTTTTAAATTGTCATTTATCAAGTAATTGGAACTTATTACATTCATTTTATTGCTATGAAACATAAAAAATTCATAAATGTGTATGCATCATGTAAAAAAATAGGTTTTCTTGTATTTCCAAAATTATTCCTGGTCTCAAACCTAAACCTGTATTGTAGTAAAATTCCAAACTTTTAAACTTTCAAAAATTTACATTATTGGACTAGGGTGCCCTCGCCCTTGTCTTGGATTTTCTATCCAAATTGCAGTGACAATACCATATTTATATTTTTGTATAGATTTGTGTTGTGTCCTTGTTGATCTATACTAGAATAGTTGTATTTTTTAGGGAAAACTTTTATTTCAAAATATTTGATCGTTTTGGAAAATTAATCTCTTCTCTAAAATCCTTGGTTGATGTTTCATTTTTGTATTTTGGTAACATTCCTCTAACAAAGGATGAAGCTCATGTTGATTTCTCTCCCAATATCTATCTTATTAAAGAAGACATCTTGGTATTATCATTCAAGATTCATCTTATCAATGCATCATCAAGTAATATTGTCTTATGTTTTATGTTCATTTTTTTGTGAATACTAATACTCTTAGGGATTTCAATCAAGCTTCAGTTTCTCCTTTCATGAGATGTGTGACATGACTTCATTCCATAGAGGAAAGAAAATATAAGTGATAAGCTGAAGAACTTGTGATTTATCATTTATTTTATTCATTTGCATCTGCCCAACCTAGGGTAAGCACTATTTCTCCAATATTATCAATATAGTTTTTGTGGAGGTGGAAGGACAAAAACGGTGTTTGACTTAGGGAATTTTGTATATCACACAACTCTTTATATCCTATATTTCTTGTAGATGGTAGATCTAAAGTGGATTTCAAGAAGTTTGAAGACCTAACATGAAGATCAAGAATTCAAGCACATTCATCCATAAAATTAGGGAAAGATCAATTATTCATCAATAAATGAAGTTCCAAATTTGAGTATGATATGGAAGCACCTACAAATTGTAACTAAAACTTTTTCAAAGATTGTAAAAAACCTAACTTCTAGTCTAGGGAACATACACCCTTGACTAGCTAGTTTCAATCTATATTTGAATGTTAGGTTCCTCTATCTCTACCCGGGTATGTGCAGGACCATCATGGAAAAAACATGCCCTTAAGTGGACAAAAATTCAAAAAAATCAAAGTTAGGAAACTTGACGTAAAAATTTGAATAAGCTATCTATATTATTTCAAAAAAATGTAAGAATAGAATCTATAGCAAATTGAATCTATCTTATTTGAGATCACGAGGTGTGTGAATAGGCATAAAGAGGCATTTTACAGGAATTTGTGTGTAGGTTGTGAGGATAATGAATGTAAGAGGAATCTCTACATGGTAGAGGTAGAGGAAGAATCAAAAACTTTGTCTATGATGATGATTTTAGAGCCTTGAGAAGGAAGAGTTGAAATTTACAAGAGAAAAGCTACAAGGAGAGGTGAACATAGGAGAAGATAATTTGAAAGTGAGGATGAATCTTCAAACACTTCAAGTCATTCAAGTGGTGCAGGAAATGTTGCAACAACAAATGATCCTATTATTTTTTCTTTGTCAAAGATTGGAAGGAGACTAAAGATGGATGTTCCAAACTTCAATGGGATTTTGAATCCAGAATAATTAATTGTCTGGATAAGTGATATGGAGGAGTTTGTTTACTTTGAGGAAATTGAAGACCCAAATAGATTTACATTTCCACAAAAAAAGATGAAAGGACATGCTAGCATTTGGTGGAAGGAAATACAACTTGAAAGAGGAAGAAGAGGAAAGGATAAGATATCCAAATGGGATAGAATGGAAGGGATGATGAAAATACAATTCATTCTAGCAGATTATGAGCTTGAGTTGCTTAAGAAAATGAAAAGTTTGAGACAAGGGACAAGAACTATGAAGGAGTACACAAAAGAGTTTCACAAATCCTAATAAGAATGGGACATTTAGAATGCAACAAGGAAAAAGTATCAAGATAACTCAATGGACTTAGGCCAAGCATTCAAGAAGAACTCAGTTTGGTAAGAATTTTTAATTTAGAAGAAGCTTATCAATTTGCTTTGAAAGTTGAGGAAAATTTGGATAGAAAATTTGATAATAAGAAAAGAGGAAAGGGTAAAACTAATGTGCAAAAACATGAAGATAGAAATCAGATTGAACATACTAGGGGAAACAAGGATGAAAGAGGTGAGAGTTGAAATCAATCCCATGATCAAAATCTTAGTGGAAGAGGAAGATTTTGTAGAGGATCTCGAAGAGGAAATTACAAAATAACTTGTTTTAGATGTGGAGAAGAAGGACACATATCTTATGAATGCCCAAAACTAGAGAGGACGAATAGGAGGGCTGAAAATAATGCAAGGGTAGAAAATGTGAATGAGGAAGATGTTAAGTCTTCACACTCAGAAGATGTAGAGAATAGAGAAGTACAAGTGTTTCAAGAAGAGTCCTAATGAAGAAAGTAAAAGAACCAGATCAAAGGAAAAGATTGTTTAGAACAAGATGTAAGTGTGAAGGAAAGTTTGTAATGTTACTATTGATGGTGATAGTATTGGAAATCTTGTTTTTGAAGAAATGGTAAATAAGTTACAGTTGGAAAGAAGAAGACACCCACATCCATACATGATTGCTTGGTTGTAAGATGACTATAAAGTTCTGGTAAATGAACAATGTCTGGTAAAATTTAAGATAGGTGATTACCATGATGAAGTTTTATGTGATATAATGTCTATGGATGTTTTTCACTTGTTAATTGGGAAGGCCTTGGTAGTTTGATAGGTGTGCATTGCATAAGGGGTATGCCAATACATACTCCTTGATGAAGGGTGGAATCAAACTGCAGGAGTTGAAGCCCTTGAGTAAGGAAGAAGGAAAGGTACATAATAAAACTAGAAATTGATTGATTAATGAAGTTAAAAAGTTAGTGTAAGAGGATGAGGATGAATATTTTGATTTGCTAATGCAAATTTCAACAATATGTATTGCACTCAAGATAGGTAAAGTGAAGGTTTCAATGGAGAAAAAGGAGGTAAAATATTATTTTTTGTGAGAATGTAGTTGAATTTGATTTACTTGAGCTCATGATAAGACTAATATGTAGACAAAGATATTCCAACAATGAGTACATTTGTAGATGAAGGTACTACAGTTGAAAGTAAGGAAGGAGATGAGGAGGAGAATGTTGAGTTGTTTGGTGATCTTTCCTTTGCATTAGTCGATGACTTCTTATGTGATAAGGAGATTAGTATGACTGACAGTTTGTTGTAGGATGGAAAGGATGGATCTTTTGATTATGTTGTTAACATTGATGTGAATGTAGAGGAGGAAGTGATTGTATTTGAAATTTATCTTCTAGAGGGCATGGAGAAAGAGAAACATAGTGTTGTAACCAAGGGTGATGTTGAACAGATGGTTGCAAAAAAAATAGAGCAAGAGATAATGAATGAATTTCATTATTTTCTTGAAGAAGAAGATAGTGATTTTTATGATTTTTTTGTATTTTCATAGTGTATGTTGGTGGGAAATGAATTATGTGAAAAAAGGGAGAAAGCGAGGAAGAATGAAAAGATGGAAGAGACAACAAGTTGCAAGACAGGTGAGAAAGAAAGTTTAGGTGAATAAATTAGAAAGATAGATTTAGAATGAGCATTGAATCTACAAATTTTTATGATTCACACTCATGAAATTTTTCCTTTTTACTGTGGGTGTCTGATGTAGGAGCATCCATGCACGGTTGGCAATATTACATCAACCAAAAAAAATAAAAAAATTTAATTTTAATTTGCATTTCATTTTAGGAGGTTAATTTTATGTTAGGAGGAATGGTGAATAAGTCAAGCTTAATTATATTTAATTAAATAAAAATAATTTTTTTTATGCAAGTTAGCAATTGGAGATAGTGGAGGTGTAGTTGCATTTTTTAGAAAAATTAGAAAAAACAAACTTGGGCATTGGGTTTATAGGAGTTACAAAATGGAATTAAAAATGATTTATTGATTTATCCATCTTTGAAACCACTCATTCCATGGAGGTGGTTGTGGATTTTCCAATTGGAGGGAAAAAAATAGATTTTT
>VDFB02205604.1:0-13254 GCA_007258455.2 Sequoia sempervirens
TTCTAATGAATTTTTGGATTTTTACAGATATCATGGAATTAAGAAACAGTTTACAACAAGATATACACCATAGCAGAATGGAGTAGCCAAAAGGAAAAACAAAACTATAATGCATATGGCCAAGAGCATGATAAAGGCCAAAAATTTATCCAATGATTTGTGGGCAAAAGCAGTGGCATGTATTGTGTACATTCTGAATAGGAGTCCTACAAAGAGTATGAGGGATAAAATCCCCCAAGAAGCTTGGAATGGTAAGAAGCATATTGTCTCTCATTTTATAATTTTTGGGTGTGTTGCTTATTCTTTTGTGCCATCTGAATTAAGAAGGAAATTAGATGATAAGAGTGAAAAATGTATTTTTATTGGTTATAATGAGCAATCAAAAGCTTACCAATTGTATAATCCAATTACAAAGAAATTGATCATTAGTAGAGATGTTGAATTTAAGGAAGAAGAATCATGGGATTCAAATGTTGACAAAATAGTCTCTGGTGGAGCACCTATACATGATAGTGAGGAGGGACCAAAAGAAAAAGATGGTCAAACACCACCAAGTACTCCACCAAGAAATGTTGTGCAAGGTATATCATCATCCCATCCAAATCTTTCTAATCCAAATTCAAATTTGAGTGATGAATCAGATCCAACACTTGCTTCATTAAGAAAAAGGTGCAAAGCAAAGAAAACAAAAAGCTTAAAAGAAATATATGATAAAGGAGATGAAATTGTGAATTCAAATTTTGCTTTATTTGCTAGTGATCCTGTTTATTTTGAAGAAGCAGTAAAAGATGATAATTGGATTAAGGAAATGGATGAGGAAATAGACTCTATTGAAAGAAATAAAACACGGGAGTTAGTAGATTTACTTGAAGGTAAAGATTGCATAGGATTTAAATGGGTCTATAAAACTAAATTTAATGTTGAAGGCAAAATTGTAAAACATAAAGCAAGATTAGTTGCAAAAGGGTTTTCACAGCATTATGGGATTGACTATAATGAAACTTTTGCTCCAGTTGCAAGGTTAGACACAATTAGAACTGTTCTAGCAGTAGTTGCACATAATAATTGGAATGTTTTTCAGATGGATGTAAAATCAGCTTTCTTAAATGGTTTTCTTGATGAAGAGGTTTATGTTTTACAACCCCCTGGTTATAAAGTTCATGGTCATGAAAATAAGGTTTATAAATTAAAAAAGGCACTTTATGGATTGAAAGAGGCACCTAGGGCTTGGTATAGTAGAATTGATTCATATTTGATAAGTAATGGATTTAGAAGAAGCAATAGTGAGCCTACATGGTATATAAAGACTAATGATGAAGGTCAAATTTTGATTGTATGTCTGTATGTTGATGATTTGATTTTTAGTAGAAATTGTTTGTGGACATGTTTAAGTCAGATATGATGAAAGAGTTTGAAATGATAAATTTTAGCTTGATGAGATACTTTTTGGGTGTTGAAGTTGTTCAAACAAATAAGGGAATTTTTATTTGTCAGTCCAAATATGCCAAGGATGTATTAAGAAGATTTAAAATGTTGAATTGTAATCTTGCACCAACTCCAGTTCTCATAGGAACAAAGTTGAGCAAAGAGGATAAGGGGTCAAATGTTGATCCAACCAGATTTAAAAAGCTTGTTGGTAGTTTAATGTATCTTACAACTACAAGGCTTGATATTATGTATGGTGTAAGTTTGATTGCAAGGTTCATGGATTCACCTCAGAATTCTCACTGGCAAGTTGGGAAGAGAATACTCAGATATGTTGCAGGAACAACAGGATATGGAATTCTATATTCCAAAACTAACAATTTTGATTTGATTGGTTATACTAATAGTGATTTTGTAGGTAGCATAGATGACAGGAAAAGTACATCAGGAAATATATTTCATATTGGATCGGGAGTTGTCTCATGGGCATCAAAGAAGCAACCTGTAGTGACAATTTCTTCAACCGAAGCAGAATATGTAGCCGCAACTACTGCAACATGTCAAGAAATTTGGATACGTCAAATTTTGTCAGATTTGTTGCATAATCAAGATGAACCAACACCAATCCTTTGTGATAACAAGTCAGCCATTGCATTGTCCGAAAATCATGTATTTCACAAAAGGAGCAAGCATATTGATACGAGGTACCATTTCATCAGAGAATTGGTCAACAATGGAGAAATCTATCTTGAATTTTGTAAATCTAAAGATCAGTTGGCAGACATTTTTACCAAGGCATTACCAAAGGATAGCTTTGAATATCTAAGAAAAAATTTGGGAGTTGTTGATGGTTGAAATTAAGGGGGAGTGTTGGAAGAAACTTTCTAATTTCTCCCTCTATTTCTCGCAGTTTCTTGTTTCCCACAGTTTGTAAAATCTCTTGAAATCTGCCAACCAAATTGTTGTTTATTTCAATCTTAATTTGTTGTTTTGAATAGTAGTTTATTTTGTTGTCATTGTTGACAAATTGTGTGCATCTATTTAAGTAGTTGTTGTAGCCATTTTGCATTAGTCAAAATAATGAAAATGGTTTTTGTGTGTTCTACTGTAGCATTCAAGTTCTTTTATTTGTCTTTGCTCTTTCTATCAGAGATGAGAACCAATTATTCCGAGATAGATTGGACTATTCCAACTCTTTATTAAAATTCTGAAGTCTCCAATCTTAAAGGAACAAACTCATTCAGCCAATATTTAAAAAATAAAAGAACTGCCGATTTCGGCTTTGATCTGCAGTTAAATCACTAGAAAACCACAAATAGATGGAATAAACGCAGATAATAGTCAAAAGAAAAAATGGTCAATTCAGTCAGTTTTCATATGTTGGCTGCATTAGTTTTTAAGTATAATATTGGAGACGGCACAGGGCTCTGCATCAGGAGATTTCTTAAATAATATATAAGATAAATGAAGAACATTTTTTTAAGTTCCATAAAGGAGGTCTCAAACACTAAGTCAGCCTATCCGTTGGCAGTGAATCTTCACCTAAAAACCCATTTTCACCTTTTAGTTTTACAACCTCAACCACAGTTTCTCAAATAAAACATTAGGTAAACATCTATGTTGCTCGAAGAGTTGGGGAAACACTTGCTTTGTTGGAAGACCAGTAGAGCCTCATCTATCAATACACATCTAGAAAATACTAGGGCTCCTAATAGGCCTGGTTTGATATCACACTGTTGGAAAAAAATTGCAACTGAAGTGGGCAAAGATAAAAAAACACACAAAGCAAAGAAGACAACAAGGAGGCAGAATAAATTTTCTATTTCATTCAAATACACAAAAAAAGATTACATTAAAAAATGTTTATATACAAAATCTTTCCTTCATACAACAAATTGTCCAGATTCCGTCGCAACGGAGCTTTCTGTGTGCTGCTTTGTGTTGTTGTTGCAAGTATTCCGGAGCACTGGAGCTCTGCGTTCTATGCAATATCCTCTGCTGCTGCAAATTCTTCTTCTTCTTCTTTCTCTGTCCTGTTCTCCTGAACATTCCCTCCTTGTTTTTGTACTCTAAACATTCTATTCTTCTTTTTTTCTTTTTCACTTTTTTCAAAAACTAACATTTATTTTCAAATTCAACCACCAGAATTAATTAGTTGCCAGAAACATTAACTGAGACAGCATATATTTGACACGACAAATGGGGGGAACGATCCAAAACAGATCTCTTTTGACGCTGCATTGAACGCATTTAATTGATGCTCAAAATTATTAATTCCAACACTAGATGAGTTTTATCTGATTAGTGAAAATAATGAATTATATAATTAATAATACAATTCATTGAACAACAAAGGTTTTCTATAGGCCATTACATTTCTCTAACATGGCAGTAGATTTCCTGAGCAATCCACACTTCATGACAAGATTTAGGTTTTTCCTTGGATGCAGTAGTATTGGCTAGGCCCAGGCATGGATCTGTGAGGTTCCATGTATCAGATGACTCAATATTCCTTATCAGAAATTGACCTTGTGCAACAGCTATTAAATTCAAACAGCACAAATATGGCAGAAAGTTAAGGAATGGTGAATAAACAACATGCTACTAAACAAAACAAAATCTTGCATAAACTAACCTTTCCTTCCTTGGGATCTGTGACTACTATTACTTGAGCTGCCTGTAGCAGACATCCAATACCGTATACAATACAGAGAAACCAAACTGAGGAAGCTAGAACTTCAATCTTTGACATGATGGATGCAAAATTTATGCTGGGTTTTAGTGCTTCCCAAGATATCAGAGCTCGTATAAACTCCCCAATACTTGAATTATGTGGACTGAATTCGTGAAGGGAAATCTAATGTAGACTATTAAGATGAAAATTAATTCAGATTTGTAAGCATGGCCAATCACATATTTGAATAGTCAGAAGAGATAAATTCATCTCTATGAGTTCGAACACTTTTCGAAGTACGTAGTTTTGTTGTATTGGTTAAAATGTGGGCAGCCATCACAAGTTGACAAAGTCTGGAGGATGGTGCAACATTCATTACCCATTTACAAATATGTTTATGGGTACCTAATTTGGAAATTTCTATTGCAAATGCACATCATTTTCTATAATACGGTTCCATTAATTTTTATATTTTACTCTGTCTTTACACACATTATCTACTATTTAAGAAGTGTGGATGATTGAAGGTTTGTGTTAGAGTGATTGGTTAGAGTTTAATATTTTTAAGTAGGGAGAGGGGCCCATAGTAGGGCAAGGACCAGTAGTAGGGATAGAAGTAGATATATATGGGCCCCACAGTAGAGAATTTAATATCCACTTGTAGAACACTTTTTTCCAAAAAGTACATAATCTGACAAATCCTGTGATGCCACATCAGCCAAACATGTTCAGGGTACCAGTGCCCTACTATGGGCCCCTATGTAATTTTACAAAAAGCATGTTGATGTGGCATCATATTTGATGATGTGACCCTAAAAATAATTTTTTTAGGCAGATGAGTTGGCAAGTAAACTGTTGTACAAAATTTAGAAATTTTTGAAATCATATGTTATGAAATTCAAACTCACAGAAGTAGGCTGCCCTACTATGGGCCCCTCTCCCTAGTTCCCTTTTCTTTAAAGGGAAATAATATTTAATTGAAAATTAACATGTCATTTAAATATATTGATATAAATTAATCATATAATAATAAAAAACTTTAAAATTAGAGGTAGGATTAATAATAAATGTAGAATTAAATTTATAGAAATCAAATAAATCAAATGTGATATTTAGTTAGATTTTTTAAGGTAGAATACATTAATAAGAGTATAAAATTGTTTCATTAATATATTAGAAATTAAAGATCTTGATATTTAGTTAGATTTTTGGTGCAGAATACATTAATAAGAGATAAATTGTTTCACAATATTTTAGACATTAAAAATCTTGTTACAGAAATGTTTTTTTTGCTCTGGATCAAATTTATGCTTGGAGAACTAATATTTGCACATGGGAGTGAATTAGTAAGGAATAGACAATCATAATTGATACACCTTAGCTCATTGTACCTATGTTTTAAGTCGATTGGTATCTATAGGCATTGTTTGAGAACTTTATAGATAAGGATTTATTCTCTTTTGGTTGATCCTCTAGATAGACTGATTCAATGAATTTAAAACAACAATCTAAGATATGAACCAAGAATGCAAGGATGCCTAAGATGTTAATGTGCCATTTGATATTATTGCTTAGATGTGTCATCAATTCTCTATGACAATATTTTTTATGTAATCCTTAATTGATTTCAAAATGAATGATGAATGTCCTTAAATACAACAATGTAGCACACAAATGTGTGCTAGGTTGGCTCACAAAAACTAGTGAAATGGTTGAGACTTGGGTTTGAATTTGAATTTTTAAATTTAAAAGTTTAAGGTTTAGTTTTGTACATGCAAAAGTGACCTAAGTTAATTTCATACCCACATATCTAATGTAAGGTAATGAATGGAAGATCTACTGATCAAGATGAATCTCCAAGGATAAGTGATGATGTGGATGAAATAGCATAAGGTTTTGAGCCAAAGTTCACACAAGAATATGTCACTTCTAGAATTTTTATTGCATAAAAGATGTTTTAATTAAAATGAGCACAAAAATAAGGGAAAAGGGCATGGGTGTAAAATTTTTGTGATTATATTTTTCCCCCACTTTATGTGCATGCAAACTACTACAAGAATACGTATCAAAGTAAAATAGGCAATCAACATGAAAATTAAACAATTTTAAACACTCAAGGGATATGAGTTTCGGGCAACAATTCACTTTCTCTCCTCATATTAAGCTCTCCATTGAAACCTATAAAAAAATGAAATGAATAGCATATGTCAAATATTAAAATAATCACTAACTACAACTTGCTTGAAAATTGTCTTTAGAAACAATTAAAAAAAATAAGAGAGAAAAATGTTAGCACCATATGTGTCATGACCCATATTGGATTATTATACTTAGTTGACTAGTTTTGCATAATAGATAACATAAATTTAAATATTTAAATAAACAACTAAGTGTGTGCATGTCACCAACATATTGTAGTTAAAATTAGAAGTGGATGCATATTTCACAAATTAAAACCCAATCTTTTTGACGCATGTACATGTGAACTTGATTCAATTGTATTTCATGAATACAAAGTGGGGTCATTTTCCCTAGGGAAAAGTGCCCATAAAAATTCCATATTTGCAACCATTAAAAGAGAGAGTCAATATATGAGAATAACCAATTTTCTTCCATGTTTGTGTTTGATGTAGGAGCTTAGGAGTCATGCAATCTTGTACCATCCAAAATGTATGGTTAATTTTCTTTCTATTTTTATATTCCTTTTACAAATTTCTGAAGCTCTAGAACCAATTACCTTAACTTGGAGGGAAAAAGGACACACTCTTTGAATTATCTTTAAAAGGGGTCAAAATCGAATCATTTGTGCCAAGTTGATCCTTAGTGAAGATTGATTTATTGGCACCATATATTGATCCTTAATGAATGCATATTTATTGGTGTAAAATAAATCAATACTTTATTATAAATTGGGATGATGAGAAAAGGTTTTAAATTATAGATACATCATTAGGCCATCCTCACTAGCATTGGGCCATGTGTTTATTTTTTGTTTACATAAATAAATGGTTTAGACTCACTTAGAACTTGAGACAAATTAGAGGGAAGATGAGGCAAACAAAGGGGGTGGCTTAGGAAGAGTGCAATATTGGGAGACCATTAGATTGGGAAATAAAAGATAAATCAAGATAAGAGGACATATCCAAGTGTGCTCAATCTAAGTAATCAAATATCAAATAGAAGATCATAAGTCCTAAATAGCACATTAGTGTGTATCTAAACGTTTATTCCTAGAGGAGAAAGTAGAGGACAAATTTAGATTAGTGGCAATGCTCTAGTTGCACTAGAGATCTATACAAGTTATGTATGAACTAAGAGTGAGTTCCTAGTGAAATCTATGGTGTTGAATTGTGCGACCTTTTAGTTTGTGCTTCTTGTAAGTCTTCAACGCTTGATTTTAGTGCCTAGTGGTTTGATGTAATTATTTTGGATGAAATAAAAATGTCATTTCTCTATTCATTTGTAGTGTATTTAAAATTCTCCTTTATTTGATTATTTTTGTGTTGAGGTTGCATGATAGGATTATATTTCATTAGACCCTCCATCCATGATTATATCAAATGGTATCACATCTTAGTTCATTGCTAGATTGAGTGATAATCCAACAATAAATTCCTTGTGTGTGTCACATTACATGTGATCCATCAAAGGGTAGACTATAAAGCCTTGTGTATGTATGCACTATAAGAAATCCATCAAAAAGGTGGTTCACAAAAACTTTTTGTATTATTTGCAATATAGATAACCCATCAAATGGGTGGATTAAAAAAAAATTATGTTTGTGTCACATTACAAGTGATCCCCTAGAGGAGTGGCTCACAAAAGGAGAAAGTGTCTTCCCTTAATAGTAATAAACTATTGGATTAGGATTGTTGAAAGAGAAATGAAGAAGAGGTAGTCAACACACAATTACAATCAAATCCAATATTTTAAAATGACTATTTTTTAATCTTTACAAATAATTATCACTAATATGATATTTAATCTACATGAGTAAATTGATTGCAAATAGTGATATGAATTGAGAACTAGGGTCCCTTGTAGCAACATGTCAATTTGAGGGTTGTTAATTAAAGGTAAATTTATAGTTCCCAAGTTAGAGAGAGCCTTAGAGAAGTAAAGAGTAAATAAAATTGGTATATTCAAGGATGTATTATCCATAAGTAAAAGGTTAATGGAAAAACTAATTAATGAGGCTCTTGATCAACTAAATATTATGAAATAAGTGTTAAAACCTACAAGAGGAAAGGTAAGAAGAATGGTTCTAAATATTGAAACTTATAGTGCAACATGTAAAGATGTTAGATGTGATAAAGTAGATTCTTCCAAAGGATATGCAATAGGGCTGATGCAAGAAGTTGGGTCCACAAAAAGCTCAAAAGGTGGAATTTTTTTGCTATTTTTCAGAATTTGTCACACTTGGACTAAAAATTTGAAACACTTACACATTGAATCTTAAAAATAGTCAGTAATATGAAATTTAGTATTTTGAATCTAGTTTCCAAATATGTAATTTATTCTAATGTCCAAGTGATACAAATTAAATTTTAATAGGCATGTATAAAAACTACTTTTTAAAAGTCACCTTTTTTTACCATGCTATGCACACCACTTTTTGATCTAAACAAAAGTATTTTTCTAATTCCTTTTGGGGAAAGATATGTAATAACATGAAGATTGATGAGGATATTTTTGTAATTTTTTTTAATATTGTTTTCTATTATTGTGAATTTTATTGGCCTTAATTGTGGGTTTTAGAAATCAACATAATACGAAAAGCATAATTGGACCTAAACTAATTTTTTTTTTAATCTTTTTTTTTCCATTGTGTAGAAAATTGTATGAAAATTGATGCCATATAATTTTTTTTACAAGAAACTTAACCAAAAAAAGTTATTAAAAAACAAAAATCTTGATATTTCAAGTTTAAGGACTAGTTTGCTTATAAATTAATTAAAAAATAGAAAAAAAATCAAATATTAAAAAATATATATATAAACTAGACATCATGATGTATAATGGGTTTTAATTTCATAGATTAATTCTGATAAAAAGTTCATCAACTATATTGCCAAAGTTGGACATTTCTTTTGAATCTGCCTTAGCTTTTTAGTTGCAGGTCAAAGGCTAAGGGTTGAGTTTTCAAACCTTTCTTGAGCCTAAAACCCAAGCAAAACGTGGCTTGGAACTTTAATTTTTTAGAACAAGTACCTGCTAAATAAAATGGGTAGCTTGATATTAAGTTCTTGTATTTAATTTTTTGGCACACATGGAGATAGACCTACATAATGGGACTTTATTTTTGTTGAAAAGTAGGAAGACTAACCTGGCCGTAACATTAACCAATAGTGCCTCCAAAGATACTCCACCTCCTTCCTGGGATTTTGGTGGAGGGTTGATTTGTCAAGTATTACTGATGAGGTGGTGCTTAAGTTAATGGTTGAGTCTTGGTCTTAGCTTGTAGGATTATGAAATTATCCCTTTTCCATTGTAGATGATGTTTTTGCTAGTGAACATTTGGCTTAGCCAGCTGTCCTTGCTTGAGCTCTTGTCTGGTTTCTTCTTCTCACTTGGTGGAAGAATGCTCTTCGGGAACATTTAACCCGTGTACCTGGCTGTAGCTCTTCTCTGAAAACAAGGTTTATAGGCCTCCTTTTCCTTCTTCTTAAACAAATGATGTATTTGTTTGATGGCGTTAGCTATCTTGTGCACACCATTTACTACGGATAGGATTGTTCCTATTGCAGTAGTTTCCTCCCACGAGGCCCATGGTGCTTCCTTTGGAAAAAGGTTGTCTTGATATGAATCTTATTGCTCGTGGTTGATAAGGATGCTTCACCTAAAGTTACTATTATTCCACTTATTAGTTACTTAGAAGGGGATTCTCCCTCTTCTGGTCAAAGTGTTTTAAATTTGGTTTATGATTCTTCTTGGATAGTTGTGCAACATAAGAAGAAATGTTCTTCTAAGAAGGTCTATGTTTTTCTTGACAAGCCCTTGAGGGAAAAGTTGTTGGGTTCAAGCTCTAGAACTTGAGTTGTTTATCTCTAGTTTTCTATTTTTGTTTTGTCTTTTGTTGGTGGCTCTATTTTTTTTGGGATGTTGTTTTTCTAGTCCTATTGTTTTGATTGGACATTGTGTTTTTCCAATCTATTTTGTTGGGTTGTTCAGCTCTATTGTATGCTTTGTATAGGATCAAGGCCCTTCCTTGCTTATCTAATCAAAATATTAACCAATAATATTTTAAATATAATTAATACATGCATAAAACTATAAAAATACATTTTTGGGGGATGTTGTTGTTCTAGTCCTATTGTTTTTCTTGGAAATTATGTTTTCTCGGTTTATTTTGTTGGGTTGTTTAGCTTTGTTGTAGTTTGCAGGGATCGGGCCCTTCCTACTTATCTAATCAAAATATTAACCAATAATATTTTAATATATTTAATAGATGTGATAAATATATTAATGAAATAGTGGAAAAGAAAAGAAAATAAATAAATTATATGAATAATATATATACAAGGAGAAACCCTTATGGAAAAAAAAAAACCACCAAAGAGACCCAAGCTTGTATTGATCTCAAAGAACATGCACCAATCTAGTCCACTTATCTCTTTGACTAACAATAAAATGAGAACATAATATAAAGGAACCTATGAATTTTCTATTTCATGCCTCCAATATATAGGAAATAAAATACTATAAACTATAAATGATTTCCAAAAAAAGGGTTGCTAATAACATTGGCCCAAAAATAGGCGCCCACATCTACATGCAAAAATTCAATGCTCCACATTCATGGTCAAGCAACCTAGAATAGAATGTAACTCTAATATCCATTCACTTCCATTCCTAGGACCTTCTCTACATTGATGTGTTATTATGTAGAAATATCATAGAAAATAATGTGAGATCAAATTTGTAAGTGGTTTATGAGCAAAGTCAAAGGTCTTATATTGCTACAAAGATCCTCTCAAGAATGAATATTTGACAATGATAGGAGAACTAGCTATTTTGCAATGACCTATATGAAGAGTTATAGGTCAAATAGTGAAAGAATTTTTTTGAGAGACTCTTTACAACATCAATTTGAATAAGATTAAATTTCCCTTAATTTGTCAAGCTTTCCTAATAATTAAATATTTATTCAATTCAAAAAATAAAATATTATTTATTTTGTCAAAAGATGCTTTCTTTTTGTTATAATATGCTATTCATCTATTAACTAGAATATTGCTACATGATATTTTACTTTATAAAAAATACTAGTAGTTTATAGATTTTAAAAACCTTGCGGGGTTAGGACTATTTCTTTCGGTTAGCTAAACACCATTTTATAGAGGGTCATGCTACCCAATTCTGCCAATCTAAAATTAAAAATTAAAAAATTAAAACCTTGCAGCTCTATGAAAATTGAAGCTAACATTTGGCAGGTTAATTATGATTAAAATATAATTAAACCAAAGCGTGTCCTATATGAATTTTCAAAGCTCATTTTCTCCAAGGATGGTTGAAAAACCACCAGAGACCCTGGTTGACAGAAAAACACATCTCAGTCGTCCATCATTTTTCATTGATTTTCGTTTCGCCAGTTAAAACGTGTGTATCAGCGATTCCTTCGCGCCTGCCCACGGCTATTTTTCGCCGTGTTTTTCTTTTATCCCCGCCGCTATTTTCACCGGTTTTTCGCTCTCGAGACTTCATGTACCTCCAAGCACACGTATTAATTTTCCGTCGGACAACCAAAGCAGAAGAAAATCATTTAATCCCCTCTACTCCCTTTATTTAGACATAAAAATATCTAGGGTTTTTGTTAGCAGAAGATAATGGGTATGAAACTAATTTCGTGGTTGCGGTAGTGTGAAAATCTCTTGGCTATGTTTGTCTCGTGGAGGAAAGCCGTGCTTTTATATCAATTCGTAACAAATTTCATGGCAGAAAATCACTTTTACGGCTACAAAAAGCGGGACATATTTTGCGGGACATATTTTAGCTAATTACTTGTAATTCCGAATTTCTACTTAATTGCCAATTCTGCTTAAGATTCTTCTCATAATTCAGATTTTTTTTAATGTAATTGCCAATTCTGGTTTAGACTTTTCTCTATAGTTTAGGTTTCTTTAATGTAATTGCCAATTCTGCTCAAATGATTTCCGGTTCAGAGTTTTTAGTTAATTGTCAATTCTACTTATAATTTCCCATATATATCTCAGAATGTTCAGGTAATTGCTGTTTCTGCTTAAAATTTGTCCTCTTTTTTCAATATATTTGTTTAATGATTTTACTGAACGGTGGTTTTTAATTAAGCCAAAAGCCGTGAAGTTAAAAGGTTAAAAAAAAGTAATTAAAAAAAACAGTAGAATGAAAAGCTCAAGTTACCTACGCCGCCATTGCCACTTCGTTTTTTAATCCTCTGTGGCGGCGTCTGCTGTCTTCATTTTTAATATTAATCAAGTTGATAAAGTAAAGGGCCAGGACTTATATTTAGTTTATAATTATTTTTGATAAAGTAAAGGGGCGGGACTTATATTTAGTTTATAATTATTTATAGTTTAAAATTATTTTATTATTTTATTAATTATAAAATAATATAAAAGGAATTTTCATTATAAAATAATATAAAAGGAGCTTTTATGGCAATACTGAGAATTTTTAATTAATTTATTGATAATGTGATTAGGTATATAGTTTTATTATTATTTAAGTCTAAGTAAAATAATTTTATATTATTGATATACATTTAAAAATAATAAAGAATAATCAAAATAAAATATTCAATATTTTTCGAGTAAGGTTATTTGTTTCTATTTTAATACATGTGCATACAAAATATGATCAGAAAAATGATCAAAAATATATAATAAATAATTTGATTTTTAATATATAATGTTATATTATATAACAATATAATAGTTAAAACAATAGTTAATATATAAATAACAAATATAATAATATAATATAATACTAACATAAATATAATAATATAATACTTAATACTTAAAATTTATTATTCTATAGTAAAAATTAAAAATATTATTAAAATCATTTTCTAAATGACCTACCAATTGATTTCATACACTGCACAAATGTGCAACAAATAAACCAATTTTTTCCTAATTGACCTTCCACACCTCTTCGGCGTACCCATTGCACAA
>VDFB02205605.1:0-11079 GCA_007258455.2 Sequoia sempervirens
TCGTGTACATTTTATGATGCCATGTGATTTACTATTGTTTCTCTTAGCAGTAAGAAGGGCGCCTCCCCTTTCTGAGAGGAGAGATTCACATCTCACATAGCTGTGGCTGAAGTCCAAGTTGTGTAATCTGTCGAAAGTTGATTACATAATTTTCACTCAACACAGCTGTAGATCTGGCTATTTCTTTATTTAAAATAACTGGAGATTTTCGGGTATGTCTGTTATGCATAATCTAATTGTTTCAGTATAATAACAGCTTCTGTATTTCCATTTTGTGAGTTTTTGCTTTAAATTTCATTTTACAAGCAAAAATATGTTGCGCCCCTTCTCTTCTGTCTATTAAGAATTCTCTAAAAAAACTAAGAAAACATCTAAAGACTTAAGAAATTAAGGGTTTTGAGCTGAGAGCCAGTAGGGCTCACCACATTAAACTTGGCTTTACGTTTTCAAGTTAACTCGCTGTCTCGTCTCATGCATATCTATTCTGAGATTAGCTTTACACACTTGGAGTTTTATTTAGGGTTTTTACGTTAACTGATGGTAGTCTTCCAGTTAACTCGCTTTCAATAAGAACGTGCATGCTTGCACAATTGTCCATTTTTAGATTAGATGTTTCGGTTAACTGATGGTAGTTTTCCAGTTAGTTGTATAGTTTACTTTATTAGGGCTTAGCAGTAAATCTTGCATGCATTTGCAAGATTGTAGATGACTCAAGGTGATTTTAGGGTTCCCTACACCTTGATGTATATAAATAAGAGCTTTTGCTCATTTGTAAATAATTTTTGCACGAAAGAGAAATATATGCTGTGCCTACCTTGCCCTCAATATTTCTCGTTCTGTATTTGTTCATGAGTATTTACTATTTTGATGAATTGTTATGCCACATAGGGTTTCATGCAATTATGATGGTGAATGCTTGCCTTAGCTAGATATAGTGGCTAGTTGATCATAGATTGTATGCGTGTCTCGCCAATGCAATTTATTATCCTAGTTGGCTATCTTTTATGTTATGTGTTCAATAAACTCGTTCAGATTGAGCTGATAGATGTGCCACCTTGCCTTCAAGTTGAGAATCTGTTCTTGTTTATCGTATGATGTGTGTGAATAATAAACTTATTCAGATTGAGCCGATAGATGTGCCACCTTGCCTTCAAGCCGAGAATCACTTAGTTTATCGTGTATTGTTGTTTTAATAAGCCTATTCAGCAAGCGCATAGTTGTGCCACCTTGCCTTCATGTTGTGAGTCCTGCACTTTTATCGCCGATAATCATTCCTCGCTCCATTTCCTCATGCTCGCTTTCTTTCTTGAGGAAACCGGATAGATTTAAAGTAGATAGCTTAGTTGTAGTTAATGATCTACGAAACCAGAAAATCCTTAGCTGCAACGTTCTTGGTTTTCTTAACCTTGTGCCTCTTCCAGCTGAGACAAAAAGATAGGAGATAGTTTAGATTACTTTTCCCTTTTCAAGCATTTTTGTTAAGCACAACGAGGGAGCTTCCCCTCCTAATTTGAAGAGCACTCATTACGCAGTGTGCATAGCTGTCCGTACAAACCTGCACTCCAGAGGTGCTAGTTTTTACGCCAACAGTAGCTGTCCGTACAAACCTGCACTCCAGAGGTGTTAGTTTTTACGCCAACAGCCGGCAATCTTTTGCCCAATGGTATTTCTTATTTTCCACAAGGAGGTTTCTTATCAGTATTCACTTGGTAGTAATGGTAATCAGGCCTAGAGAGCATCGTACTTGGATGGTCCTCGGTTCAGTTTAAGGATGGAGAATAGTGCTGCATGAAAAGACTTGAAGTTTTCCAGAACCATGATGTAGAAACCCTAGTTTCCCCTATTCTCCGAATCTGACAGTTTCCTGAGTTTTTTTGACGTTTTTGGTTTTTTTGCAATTTTTAGGTTTTTGAGCAATAAATTAAATGGTACGACTTTTGCAAATAATTGAAATAAATTCAATAAAAATTAAATGACTTTGGAAATGATGGAAATAGAATGCCAGCATCTTTATTTTGATCTTCTGTAGTGATTACAAAAATACCCAGTTGCATGCAAGCAAGAAATAATGGAATTATTAAAAACCTGGCAAATCTGATTGCAATAAATGCACTGCTGTTACTGGTACGGCTGAGGTGTTGAATTGCCTTTTCCTTCCGTCTGGTGCTTCAGATATGATCTCCAATATTAGGCGCCTCCAGTAAATGATGAAAGATGATCTCAAGACAAGGCGTTTTCTCCAGAAACCCAAGGACGGCTCCCTTCTAGCTGGTATGGCCTGAAAGCCGAATGGTACGGCCTGGTATAGGTACGGCCAGGTCAGAAACAACAATTAATGTTTGTACGGTCTCTCCACAGACCTCCAGATCTCCAGTATAAGTACGCCTAAATGAATGAAAGGCTTCTGCTTGAAATCTACTCTGATATTCCGGAATATTAATATCTCTGACGATCTATGATTCCTCCTGTGTGAAGAAATCTCTCAGCTGCAATAAATCAGGTGCTATTTCACACCCTCTGAACTGCTTCCAGTGGAGATGGCTCGTTCTCCAAGGAATTCGAGTTTCAAACCCTAAGGTTCTGTGCTCAGACAAAACTTGACCAGTTTCAATATCAATAATCTCATAATCGCACAATTCCCAAGGCAAATGCACTATAAGGCTGAAAAGTGCGATTTCCTTAAAAATAGGGTTTTAATAAATATTTGACTTTTTAATTCTTTTAATTCTCCATAGTCCTCAGCCAAATATTTTAATATAATTTTAAATGCCAAATTGGCCTCTTTCCTGATGATGGGCGACCCCTTAATGAAATCACTTAAGTTATAATTTAATATTATAACTTTATATTATAATCATCAATAATTAATATTTAATTAATATAATTAAATATTAATATCTTCCTCGTTACTCATCCGATGACTGATCTGTCTGAAGCTGACGAACTCTGAAGTGATTCCGAATACTGCCAAAGCCATACTGCTAAAAATAACAGGGGTCCCACGCTGCCTGCCAGGAACTGCTAAAAATAGCAATTCTGCAAGAAGTCTCCGATCGAGCCCAAACGAAAGCTTGCTGATCAAACTCTGCCAACTGAAGCTGAGCCAAGCTCCGAAGTGACCCTCTATCCCGTCTATTGGCCTACGAGGGTCGTGTGATAGGCCAATCCTGTACTCCGAGAGGTGTCACTGAGAAGGGGGCATGACACATGAGCCTCCTTGAATTGCTTGATCTAATTCCTGCTTTGTGGAGAACAGAGCTATAAATTATACCTTAGGGATTTTAAAGATCTGTACGATCACTGAAGGTTTCTAGTTATGTTTTGAGAGTTCTTGGTCCAGGAAAAACACCAATAAATCTTTAGATCAGGGTCTTTCCCTTGAGGAGGCATAGCCTATTTTCCATCTATTCATGATGAGGGAGATTTTTAAAGGAGTTTCTAGCCTGAAAATAACAGCCATTTTCCTTCTTTGTAGGGAAATTAGCCCTTGTGATAGTCCCATGAGTGTGTATTGGAGGGAATTTTGTATGTCTTCTTTGTAGACCTATGTTATTCATTGGCGACTAGTCCTGAAATGTCTGTTTTGTACTTTGTAAAAGAGAGAAGATACCCTTTAGATTCAATCAGCTTGTGAGTGATCTGGGGACAAATTTTTTGGGTTGGATTAGATGTACTATCTAGTGGAGGCAAGCACATGAGCATAAGGGTGGTTGGTGGGATCTCCTAGGGTCGTGGTTTTCTTGCAAAATTCCTGGTATGAGTTTGTATTAAATAAGAAATCTTTAGATAAATTTAAAGAAGAATATCCCATGCAGTACAACCATACAGCAACATTAATTTGAGGACTCTTGTTAAGGCAGCTTACTTGCCCCAAGGGACCAATTTTGTTCCTGGTAGTGGAAGTGAAATAAAGACTCATAACTTATAATGCTCCTACATATATCTAATTAAGAAGGTAAAGCACTATGATAATACATAGGATGCAACTGAAGCTAGGATTTGAAAAGTTAAAAGTGCTAATGAATGAGAACACTTACTAACATATGGATTGCAAGATTGCACACTATGGAATATTAAAAAAAGAAAGTTGAAAGTGGGAAGGTGATATCCAACGTACAGTGGTGTTGCATGTCAGAAAAGGAATGGATGTTACGCATCTGTCAATTGTAAGTGAATGAAATATAACTGGACAAAGCAAATGCTTGTATAACTGGATGATTGCTTTGTGCCCTTTCCACATTCAGAAAAGAGAGAGGACAAAGTATAAAATAAGATCACAAAATGACAAATAGATGATCTGGTTTACCAGAACAGATAAAAATCAAAATTTGATAATATTATAGGGAGATAGAAATGTTTGGCCCTTGGGGCAGATAGAGGAATAACATGGTGAAGTTAAATTGTATAAGGTATTCTTTGGGGAAACTGTCAATGGAGAATGCAAATAGTTCAAGGGCATTTGCTCCAAGAGAAACATATGAGCATACCAAATTTAGGATTCTTGATTTCAAGAACTATCCAACATTTTTGACATGGAGATAGATACAAGATTTTTGCTAATAAACAGGGGGAGCAACATGCTTCCATAAGATCCAAATTAATTGTGAAGCTTGTGAAAATAGACCCAAACATAACTACACATATGGATATAAGAAAATGAGATTACAAAATATCTGTGACTGCCTGTAATTTTGCATTGAACAAAGCGTATTTTTCATGAAATATGATGAAAATATGTAGAGTCTTCTACCAAGCTCAGCTTTACTATATTACTTTTAACAGAGGAAGAGAATCACAGCATGGTCATCTGCCTGGGGTTTATTTCACATACAGTTAAGTGAGTGACTCAGTTAAACTAAAATATTGATGCATAAACTATTGTTCTTTTACAAGAATAAAGGGAATTTATCAATCAAGTTAAATTAAGTTTCTAGAGATCAACACATGAATGCATGTTGAAATAAGGCATGAAATAGACAAATGGACATCAAGTCTAAAAATTGAACCACAATGTTAAAAACTTTATTAATGTTGTGAAGTAAATTGGGATAAATTAGATTCTCTTTGTCAAGTTAAAGCTACTTAATAATAAATGCAGCTCAAATGTTATCTTGTGTGATTCTAGCTCTGATTATCACATGTTAGATTATTATTTCCTATTGCATGCCCTCATTCTTAGCTCTGGCTATTTCTTATGTTGCTTCACTGAAAGCTTTATTATTTTTTCACAAAATAAGTAGTCAATTTGTTGGACATTAAAGTACAAATGTACATTTTGGTTTTCGCATGATACAGATTTGGAGATTTTGTTCCATCACAATACCAGGAATTGTACAAGAAGCATCTTAATACGAGGTGTGCTACAATATGTTCAGAAGGTAAGGATATGAAAAAGGTGTATTTCGTTTTGAGTTCTCCCCTTTTCTCCATTTTTGGGTATTGATATCAATTAATTCTGTGTTTTCTTTTTGGAAATGTGTTGGTTAGTCCTTTTTAACAAATTTAAATTAAAAAAGTAAAATTATATCTTGGAAAAAGTGTATAAATATAGTTCATATGAGAAGCTTCAGAACAAAGTCTAACAAAAAAGCAGCTCCAGAAAAGCAGCAGATCTAATGCTAATCTGACAAAAGAACAACTCACAAGGAGCTAGAGATACCAACTGCTAATAAAGTTCCATCAAGGTCATGTACCACCCAATCTAAAAATTACTTAAACAAGGGATTAAATCTGTTTTCCTTTTCCTCTTGAGCCTCCTCTTTCCTTTTTAATGTGCTCAAAGACCTTTTGGACTTGATCCTAAGCTTTAACTTATAGTCCATGTAATCTCTTGGCCACCGATTTGGGAATGTGCTGATAGGCACTGCTGGATAAGTGGTACATGCATCCTTCTTTTCATCAGTTGAAGAGTCAACAGACATTTTATGCTGATCATCAGATTTCTCATGATCCCTGGCAGAACTAGAAACCTGCTTTGGCCATCCATCTGCATAATATTGCAATCTGTCAGTATCATCTCCAACTCCTCAGTGAAGGAACCTTCTCATCCACTCACTTCAGAACACTTTAGAATAGAATGCCTTCAGCTGGAAATTTCTTGACTTCATCTAGGTATTTATGAACCTAGAAACTGATCTGCGAAGAAATCAGGGAGATTGTGACTTATTTAGGGAAGCCAGTGAGATCCCTTGTCACCTTGGAAAACTTCTTTCATTCTTGCAAGCCATAGGATCCAATTTTTTTTAAAGAAAATTGACTGTAACTTGGAAAACAACTTTGAGAGTTTACCATTGCAAGAAACAGTGCGAAAGAGAATGTCACACCAATCAATATCAGTTTTCTCAGAGCAAGAAATCCAAGTTTGCAATTTTTTTTCCCCAAAAATACCCAAGTAAAATGGTAGTGGAGAAACAAATGAGTGATAGACTCAACATCAACATGCACATGGCACTTATTAATGCTAGAACCAACAAGCATTGAAACAAAGAATCATTAGGTTCAAGATAAGGAGACCAAATTATCTTAAACCTCCTAGATCAACACTTAATGGAATGGGAAAGTCTTTATAGAGAGTTCACCTTCCAAAACAAATCATTAGAGTAAGAGATCAAAGAATATATGCATCAAGTAAAGATAGGTAGAAGGTTGCATCTACCGATTCATTCAACATTCTTCCACTTATCTACCTCATTGCAATCATTCACCAAAGTGGGAAAGGGCCCATTAGGTCTTTGAATCAAAGAATATGTTCTCTTATGATTTCTAGGTAGGCAATACCTATCTACTATGTCACTTTGTGTTTGTTGAAAATCCAACGAGGGAAAATCTACACAACACAACTTCTTGGGTTATGTCAAAACAAGGCATAGAGTCCTAGAAGGAAATCCAAAAGAGGACCTAAATTGAGACTCTAGGATCACATAAAGAGAAGTCCTCAAGTCTCAATAAGAGACTTTATGAAATATGCCCTTTAAATTTTTTCTTGATTTTACATATCAATTACAATTGCAACACGCACTCGTTAAGGTTAGCTCCAAAACCAAAACGATGCGAAAGGTAACTCTAACCAAGAATGCGCCCTAAAACCATTGAAGGAAGAGGAGCGAGCATATGGTTAGAGGATCCCTAGGATCTAAATAACTCAACAACTGAAAGTAAATGATAAGACTCAACACCAAGAATGTGCACACAAGAACCCTTTGAAGGCAAGGTGCTAACATATGGCGGAGTAAGTATTACAAAACTGAAAGAACTTAGGCAGTGAATCAGCCATAAAGATTTATGCTCAACCACTTAAACAATGGGGGGAATACTACAAACAATTCAACTAATTCATCCGCTGCGGCGGGCATCCACTCTTGAGTGGGAATTCTCCACTTTTCAGTGGGTACAATGAGAGTTACAAAGTTTATTCGCCACACTGGCGGTAAACCATCCAGGGGTAATTAATGTTTTGCATTATAATTCACAAATAATTGCAGCAATAAAGGACTGGAACAGTACTACTGTTTACAGTCTTACAATGTGAGAAAGAGCTGCAAATTACAAGAGAATTACAATAGCTTCAAAGCACATAAAGATTGGATGATCCCACATAATTAATTATCTCTCAAAATGTTGAAAATGAATCAAAATTTGAACTTCTATAAGTCTAATAATAATAATCAGCAAACTGAAATTGAATAACCAGCAACTGTGAATTCAATGAAATAATCATAGCTCCTTCAATTTACCTCCAAATTGGCTGAAACTAAATGCAGTAGCTTCCTACGAGATTGGCGCTTCAAGTGCAATGAAAACTCAGCATCAAAAGGTCCTCAAATATTTAGCACAAATTCCAAAGCACAAGAAACATGGTACGGCCCTCTTGAAGGGCGATTTTCTTAGATAAAATCAGCAACTTCACCTTAAATCCTAAGATTGCAGCCAAAGGGTCGCCTTGGATATGGAGAAAGATTGGTAAAGTACCCACAAGCAAAATAAATTTATTCAAAGAGCTGTATACAAAAATCATCTTCAGCTGTATGACAACCAGCAACACAAAATACTGAAAACATCACCAAAATTTTCTTATTTCTCCTACCCAACTTCACAAACTTGAACCAAACTGAAAGTGCATCACCTCTAGAGCTAGGCGACCTTGTAACAAGCAATTCAAACACAACAAATACACCTAGCATGTGTTCCAAGGCAAAGATAAATGGTATGGCCCTAGGAGAGGGTCGACCTCTCTTTAAAAATTCATCCACTTCATTATAAATTCTGATCTTGCACAAATAGGGACGCCTCCAACATACAAACCGAAAGAACCAATACCCATGTGCAATTAAAAATCATACAAAGAGCTGCATATGAAAATCACCTTCAGCCATGAACGAACCAGCAAGCTCAAAAATTGATAAATACATCAAAAACTCAACGATGAAGCTCAATGTGCACTTCTGAATGAAGCACACTCTCAATCCACCATTTAGGGAACCATAGTTTCAGGCCTGAAGAATGGAGTCAATTTGCTAAGCTTCCCATTAGCCAGGTTCTGGATTCATTCCAGCAGCGTAACTTTGCTCTTCAAAAATATGCACCATCAGCTCATCATAAAACATCAATATATAGGCTTCAGTTGGCAAATGAAGCAACAAGAGACTCTTCAAATTCCAAGAAGTTGAATCACTTCAACTTCCAAAAGGGACGCCACTTTAAGCATTTCACTTTTTTTGAAATAATAAAATATTAATCGACCTCTTTTAGGCGTCCAACTTCATTTTGCAATAATAAAGCATTTAATAATTCATTAAATGCACCATTGAACCCTTAATGACCCCCTTTTAAAAACAACATGAAGTGATCATTCCTAGGCGTGGGGGTACAACTGAGAAACATAAAAATGACTAAGTATAAAAATTAATCCATGGAGATAACCAAACCAAACTGAAATTGAAGAAGGACAAGATGACTTGAGTTGAACTGATACCGATGCCACTGCCACAAAATGACTTACTAAAAATAGCCAACTACTATAAATAGTAAATCCACAACAAAACTCATAGAAAATTGAACTGAGTTGGAAGCAGGACTTACTGAAAATGGAAACCCTAGATTTAGCACAACTGAGTAGGCTACGGATTCTCAGAAATAGGCTAAATCCAAATGAAGAGCGTATGGCCAAAATGGGGACATTACAGTCCACCCTTCCCAAAATTGCGTGTCCTCAAGCAATTCTAATGCCTTCCCAAAAACCATGCTGAACCAGAAATGAAACTGAATATGATCCCTAGGTCCCAAATGAACCTAGGAGAAAGATAGCACCAATTGATGTAAGCACTGCACTGTTGGATGCCAATACAAGAAGCCTCCTGATTAAAACTATAGAAAATAATTCCAAAAGGCCAACATTAGCTTCATCATCACCAGTTGTTGAATCACAAACCCAGGTGATTCCTGGATTCCAAATCATCCTTAGGAATACTGTTCCTCTAATCCGTTGCGCTACTCTGATTAAAACAACTGAATACCCAAGGTGGAGCAACATATCATGGTCCTCAAAAAACAATACACCAAACATGTCAATGCCCGGGTCCCATATCAGTTTGTAGAACCTGCAAACTTCACTGTTATAATTTTGATCAGTAACATAAATGTTTTCTAACATGTTACCAAACCAATGCCAATCATAGAACAACACTCCACACACCATCACAGTACAATGCTTCTTTTGAAGCAAACTGCTTTCACCGAAAAAACTCCGAATAATCTTCACACATCTCCCAACATGAGTTTCTGATTGATGAATGAAATCAACAATTAGTTCGCTGCCCCAAACAATAATGTATGAGATGTTACCAAAAATTCCACTGTCTATCATCAGAAGACAACCCATACCCAAATTTTGACCATACTGAATCATTCCCTTGCTCATCTGAGGCAGAAGTTCAGTCCATATAGGAGATAGAGAGACCTGAAAATGATTAAACCAGCTTCCTAACAGGTCTGAAAACAACATCCTAGGATCTGATTTTTGGAACCAACATCCAAGAAAGTGAGCAGCAGCTGCAACTTAGAATTTCTCAACAAAATGAGCATAACTGCTCATGAACCATGTTGGCGTAACAACTAACACCTCTGGAGTAGAAGTTGTTATGAACAACCTATGTACACTACGCAATGAGTGCTCTTCAAATTATTGAGGGGAAGCTCCCTCGTTGTGCTTTGACAAATATACTTGCAAAGGAAAATAAGCTAAAACTATGTCCTGTCTTTTTGTTTCAGTTGCTAGAGGCACAAGGCTTTCTTGAAAGAACTTATACGTTGCAGCTGACTTTTCTCTGGTTTTGCAAATCAACTAACTACAACTTATATCTATCCAATCTCCTCAGGAAAACAGAGCAAGAGGAAACGGAGCAAGGTTTTGACTATCGGACGATAAGCATGTTTAGACTCTCTACTTGAAGGCAAGGTGGCACAACTATCATCTCAATCTAAACAAGCTTATTGGGTACAACAGATTTAAGAATTCACTAAGACGATCTTATGGAACCCTGTGTGGCATAACACTCGATCGAAACAGCAAAGCCTTCACAAAACAGCCTTTATCTTTATAATCTCACGAAACCCTATGTGGCATAACCTTCGATTATATTGATAAAGATTCACAAAACAGATTTATCGCTGCAACTTCTCGAAACCCTATGTGGCATAACGATCGATCACAATGGTAAATTAACACAAAACAGCCTTATCACCTCAATCTCTTGGAACCCTATGTGGCATAACAATTGATTTCAATGATAAAGATGTTCAAACAGATATATCTAAACTATGGAAAGAATTCAGCATTACAATCTTTTGAAACCCTATGTGGCATAACAATCAATTGCAATAGTGAAGACACATGAACAAATACCAAAAAGAGCAATATTGAGGGCAAGGTAGGCGCAACATATATTTCTCTCAAACAAAAGTTATTTACAAATGAGCAAAAGCTCTTATTTATATACATCAAGGTGTAGAACCCTAAATCACCTTGTGTCATCTCCTGATTCTGCATAATGCATGCAAGCTATCATGAAACCCTAATTAAGT
>VDFB02205607.1:0-14690 GCA_007258455.2 Sequoia sempervirens
AAAAAATATAAAGGAGAATGCTAATATGTATAAGAGTATATGAGGTTGAGCATACATATGTCTATATGAAAGCCAATATGCAAATGACATGGTATAAGAACGCAATTATGTTAATGCATGTGACGATGCGTATACCTCTATGTAACTATCTATTGAAAAAGGATATAAAGCTACATGAAAGTATTCTTATGAGTGAATGCATATATCTATGTATGACCGAATGAAAGCATATATCTATGTATGTAGATGCAAGTGCATGCATCTATTGTTTGCATGCATAATGATGAAGAATGAATGGGGGAATCTATCTATGCATGTAGATGCAAGTGTATATATATATATATATATATAGTATGCATACATAAGGATGAGTCATATTCATATGTGTGGATCATGATTTTCCCAAATTATTAAGAGTGAATGCAAGTAACTAAGAATGACTAACTTAAAAGGAAAACTGTAAAAGATAGAAAGGAGTATAAGAATAAAGTTATATTCTTGTATTTATATAAATATTCTTATTATTTTTTATTAAATCTATTTATAGTTATTCAAAAATATTAATATAGGATTATGATTATATTCACATACATGTGAATACATATATTGTATCTTTGTGCTTATGTTTGAATATATGAAAATAAACTTGTATAAAAATCTTTTTAATGTAAGAAAAATTGAATGTAATGCCTATCTAAAAGATCTATATACTTAAAAAGAAGAGGGAGCCTAGTTGACACAAAAGGAAAGAGAGAATTAAAATCATGTATGCATAAATAAGAGATAATATATTTATGTTTTGCAAATGCATTCTTATATAGAAATCTAACACCATCATTTTATATTTATATATTTATAAATAATCATATAAATAGATGAAAATGGTTTATATTCTAGAGTCGGTAAACAATTATATAAATGATATTTTGTGAAAGAGTATTTTTATAATGTGAAAAATACTATATATAGATATGTTGAGACACAAATTAAAGCAATAATATTTTTTTATTTAGAAATAAGGCAATGAAATTATAGAAGTAAGAAAATAATATGAAAATATAATAAAATAATAAATTAAAAAAGCAACTAAGAATTAGAAACAAAATATGGGCCAAAATCCTCAATAAGAATGTAATTTAGTGAATGAGGATAAAAATACATTAAAATATGTTAGGAAGGAATCAAATCACTACCAAGAACACTATAAAAATATATTATTAGCTCAAAAGAGCTTGATGGCTATCTTTCTTACTCTTGGTGTGTGTTTTTATGGTTACCATTCTCACTCTTGGTTCAAAGTCTATTGATGAAGTTCCTAGTTTGAGTGCCCTAACTATAGTGTATTTTTTCGTCATGTGACTTCTTTCCTACATCATTGCATTCCCTGCCCAAGGATTCTATTAGTATGGAGTTATGTGTGGCATAATCTTCTAGTCTTGATGACTATGTTTCCTGTGCCTTCTCTTCTATGCTTAGAGTGAAGAATACTTATGCAAAAATTACTCAATCTACTATTCCTAATGGTGGTCCTCACCTTCTATTGGGATCAAATCACCCTTCACAATTCGGGAAACCTTTTTCATGTTATCTTTCCTCTTTTGATGTTATATGTGGTCAAGAGGTGTTGGATAATAAAGAATATTTTAAATATCAAACTCTCATTTGCAAATTTAATGGTTTTTGGCCTTCTCTCCCAAAACTAAACAAATGGGCTTTGAATGCTTGGAGGCCCCTCATTGAGGGTAGGATTAAATTTTATCCAAGTGTCGTAAAGGTTTTTTTGTGGTGTCCTAATTGAGTGATGACAAGATGTAGGTGTTGGAGGTTGGGATTTGGTTGTGGGGAAAGCTCACTCTTTGTCTCTCAAACCTTTGTTTCCTTCCTTCAACCTTCTTACATAATGTTTATGTATTTTTCCTTTTTGGGTTAGCCTTCGCAATCTTTCTCTAGTTTTGGGAAGTTTCTTGTTTTAAATCTATTGGAAATGAATTTAGTTGTGGAAGATGTTTTATGTTGGTAAACTATTGACATACTACTTATGTCCACATTCTTATAGACATTGCACCTCTAAGGATTTTCCTAGGGATATTGTCCTACTTATTGCAGATAGACCACAAAATTAAACTCTTGACTATGAGGGTCTCCCATTTTGCTTTAGGAGATTCTTTTCTATTGAAAACTTGGCTTTAGATTTCCCTATCTCTCAATGAAGAAGGGTGAGGCAACTTGGTGGAAAATTATCCAACCTAATGTTTTGATAGTTGGTGATTTTTTGATTCAGAAGATGAGGTGTTGGAGAAGCAAGTGGCCTTGGAGGTCACAATGACATCTAAGATGCTTGATAGATTGTATTCACTAGGAATTGTTTCAATTGACCACCTTTGGACCCTTTGATGTCAACTTTGAATCTATAGATCATGGTTTATTGGATGCTTCATTAAAGAATACATTTCTTGTTTCAACGTCTTTGGGTGTAGTGGAGGCTAGCTCTCCCCTCTCCCCTCACTCCAAGTCTTTGGAGGACGATATTTTGTGGAAGATTTTAAAAAAGGAAGAAAGGTCTTCCTAAACATGCTTGTGCCTCCCACATTTAGGTCAAAAGTGCTCAAAGTGTTAGGAAGGGACCAGGGGTGGTGTAGTTGGCCATCCTTGGTTGTTATGTTGGAGTGTGACAACTAGGTTGTTGTTTCATAGTAGCTTATCTTTTTTGGTTGCTTTTTTCTATTTTTTTGCTTTGCATTGGATGAATTTTGTTGTAAAGGGTTTAAAGGCCCTTCAAAACCTATTTTACCCTTTTATAATAAAAACAAACAAGAGCACTTATAAATGTATGCATGAAATGTAAATATGAATGATTATTTACATGTAAGGAATAAAGCAATAAGGAAAAAGGATTATGAAATTATGAATGCAAGGACACAAATAATCAATAACAAGAGAGCCTAATGAAAGAGAGCGTGAAAAAATGCAAAAAACTCTATGTAAGCATGGTAGAATGCATAAATAACCAAGCTTAAAAAATGAAAAGGGTATTAGGAATAAAAAGGTGGAAGGATAAGAACTAGGAAATGAAGGATTGATAGAGTAGATGATAATTGAAAAAAAAGAAATACAAGACATAGGGGGGTATGGTGACCTTGTGGTGAGAAAAAGTGAATAGAAAGTCAATGAAAAGAGATGCAATGATCACCACATCACTCTTATGGAAAGGGACTAGAAAGGACCACAGATTGAGGTGATTGATTTTTGAAGGGGAAAGGGGAGTGGGAGAAGATTGTGTGTCCAAGTTTACTTCTTCTAAGTATCCCTCATGCATAGTTGCTATCTTGGCCAAAATTTTTTTAGCATTATTGAATGCTCATATTCCTTAGGGGTATTCTTTGTTTTCAATTGAATGACCTTATTTCCAAGGAAAGTGTCTTTTCCACCCACCCTTTCAAAAAAGTCTAATTCTTGGTTTTTGTATTCAACAATGCATTTAAGAAATATAAGTAAATCAAAAGCATCATTCAAAATCTATCAATGATGAATGTTGTCAAGGATAAAAGGCTTGAACAACTCTTCAAATCTTGAAATAATGGCCAATGTGGTGTCCTCTAGCCTTTTGGCTACATGTAGGAGGAAATTAATTAGTCAATATATTATCTCCCTCCACTCAATCTATGCAGAAAGAATCAAAGAGTTCATTATTGTCTAAAATATTATTCTTATACTACAATATTTTTCTTAGTAGCATATATTCCTCTAACTTAAGAGACAACTAGCTATGAGTCACCTAACACATTAATGTTGTTGATTTTATGCTTCAAGGTAATATCCAACCCTCACAACAAAGTCTCATACTCGGCTAAATTATTAGTGCACTCAAACCCCAACTTAAAATATGATTTAAATGATTCACCTTTGGGAGAAATGAGAAAAATTATAGCTCCAAATCCTTCTTTGGAGTAATCCCCATAAAAGTGCATTGTCCAAACTTCATTTGGTGACACATCATGACCTGTAGAGTTGTATGAACAATCATAATAGCCATTTGAATTCACAATATCAATGTTTAAGCTACCCAAATCTATTTAATGTAGCAAATGGTTCGATCAAGATCAGTAGGATCCTTCATAATTTCTTGAGTTCTTAGATCTCTATCTCATCTTACACAAGCCCCATTGATAGGGATCATGGCATAGGAATAATCCGTCTGAATATATCCCCACACCGCATACCATCTTCCTTTAAAGCAATAACCCCAACATATTAAAGTGGGATATCCACAACTATCACATTAATCTTTGTACTCTTTCTTTGATAAGCAACCAATTTGAAATGAAAATCGTTCATGACTCAAATGACCAAGACTTCCCTTGAGTCCATAGAAAAATATTTACCAAATTTCCTTGTGACTTGCATGCCTAATTGATTCATCATTGCAAAGGCATAGCATTTGTTGAAGCTACATAATCAATTATACAATTTCTTACTTGCTTATATAATTTATGTAAAGTGTAACATAGAAAGGGTTCAGCAAGGATGCAAATTTGCTAAATGTGGTTCCTAGATACACTTTAGGCCTATTTGTACTATCTACTTTATGGTTCTATTTTATCATTTTTTATTCTTCATTATGATATTTATTGTGGCCTCTGTTGCCACTATGATGATTTGCATGTTTATCAAAAATTAGATCAATTGCTCTATCCTTATGCTCTACTATTTGCATCATCTCCATAATTGGCATTGAGACTTTGAATTGGCTTATTATATGGTCCATTTCTAATGGAGTGTACTTGGAAAATGGTATATCAATCAAAAAAGTAACAGTAAGAGAGGAGAGTGTATGATCTACAATAACTTGTTTTCCTTCTCTTTTATAGTTTTCGTGGATGTGTTTATGGGCTAGACCATCTTGAGATTTGGATCCTTTGGTTTCATATTTGGAATCCTAGCATTTTGATCTAAATTTTTTGTTGTCTCTTTGTCCTTCACCTTATTCATTTTATTTGGTTGGGGACCTTGTTCTTTTTTATTTTCCTTGATGAAAATGCTTTTAATATTTCCCACCACAAGATCTCCCATCTGAGTTGCTTTGCTCCTTTGAATTTAATATCTTGACCTAAGCAATGACTACTGTAGTCAAGAATTTTAATTCCTCATTAGATGGCCTTTTAAACTAAAAACTAGTTGTGGAAGAGTTCACATTATGGACATGAAATTCCTCTTCTTTCTTCACTAGAGAAAACTTATCGATGGTGGAAAAATTATCATATCTCCTATCCTCTATATCTTATTTGTGGCCTCCCTTTTTTATAGAATAAGAATTTACTTTACTACAAAAACCTTGGGGTGATAAAATGTTGATGTTTTGTTGATCTAAATCTAAAATTGGGACATCATTGTCATAATTCAATTCATCAAATTCTTGATTAGGGTTTAATATTTTTAATGATACATCACATTTCTCTGGTGAGTGTGGAATTCAACAAGCCATGCACCAAAGAGTATCCTCTACCTTATTAAAATCCAACCTCTTTAGAGGATCAAAGGTCACTTTATTATTTTGCTCCTTTGGAATATTGTCTTGTTAATTTTTTATTATTATGTTGTGTATTGCAAGGTTAATCAAACAAACAAAACCTTTACTACTACTATACCTTCATTACTTGGGACCTTTATCATTTCCTTGGCCCACCTTTGTAACTTAGCCCCCATGCCATCCCTTCTTCAAATGTAACTAGGGATTTACCACTTTCTCCTTTGTCATGTAATAAGATCTTCACACCACTCCTTTTGCACATTATGCCATAAGATCTCTTATTGCTCTCAATAATTGAGGTAATTTCGTATGCATCTCTTAATGTTTGGGGCTCTTTATCTCTCAAAAATAACCCTATTTTTACTTCATATGCATTACAATACAAGAACATGTGCATGGATTCATTTGATCTCATGTGAAAAAGAATCTTAGATATTAATTTGGAAAAGCTTGTGTTGAATTTTGATACAAAATCATTAGATCCTTTTGAGATGTTGAAATCATTTATAATAAACCTAGGATTAGTCTTATCCCCATATTGCTCTCTAAAAATATTTTGAAAATCTACCTAGAACTCAATACTGGAATAAAGTGAGATTTTGTACCACTCTCTTTTTGTATCATCTAGTGAAAGAATAAATAATTTCATCAAAACATCCTCATCCTCAATTTAATTATCATCAATGATCTTATTAAAATCTCTTAGATGATCTTCTCCAAGGATAACATTATTTGGTCAAAAATTTCAGACCTTAGGTCTCTATAGGTATTGGATTTAGCTATGTATCTTCATGAACTTCAATTGTTTGTACCTTTATATATTCAAGGGAGGTCTGACGATAATTTATCATATTTTGTCTAGCTCCTTCCTAGTTTCTTCTTTCACCTCCATGGTTTTCTTGTCCTTATATGACCCCGTTTGTCCACTTTTATGAGGCTTTCTAATCTTCTTCTCAAGACTTGTACATCCCTCTTACCTTATAATTTATTCAAGTTAGCTCTTAAATTTTTCACCTCCTGGGTAAGGTCTACACTATGTTTCAATCTTTCTCTAGGCTACTCATCTTTTGTATCCTCATACTCCTCAGAACCCTAATATTCTA
The DNA here is from genome assembly GCA_007258455.2 of Sequoia sempervirens. Classification (NCBI taxonomy): domain Eukaryota; kingdom Viridiplantae; phylum Streptophyta; class Pinopsida; order Cupressales; family Cupressaceae; genus Sequoia; species Sequoia sempervirens. Next base: position 6,631 of record VDFB02205607.1, read on the forward strand.
TACTATTTAAGTATTCTTTGTACCAAAAGGGGTTCTCTTCTTCAACTACAAGTATGATTGGCACCCCAAAAAATATAGAATTATATTTTGTTCCTAATTTAGCTATAGTAAGGGCCTCATTAAAATGAACCTTTGCTTCCTTTTGATTTCTTTCTCTTTTGAGAGCATTAAAAAAGTTCAAACTCAAGGCCATGCCTTTCTTCAATACTTTCACCACTAGTAGCTCTAGGAGAAGATTTCTCACTGTGGTATTAAGTTTGAGTATCTTCATCATTATAAAGTACACCATCTTTAAAGTTCTCAATAATAGAGAATTCTTAATTGCATTTGTAGGATTTCATGTGTTTTGTTCCTTCTTCAAAGTTTCTCTAGCCAAATTATATTGGTTGTTCTTATATAATGATATTCCTTCCATTCCATGGTCTTCAATTATAATATGGGTAGCTTTGATAACAAATTCACCACTCTAGGGAAATGAATATGGAGAAGGGTATGCACATAATTTTTTTATCAAAATAAAATTTTCTTAATAGAGATGAAGATTATAAATCTTGTCCCTAGTAGAGTTGTTAATAGATATTGGTATTTTTTTAGTACTAGCCACTGATTCTAAGCTATTACCAATGTGGTAATAATGTGACCAAAATTTTGAACATGGAAGACACCTATACTCCAATCAAGGATTAGAAAAGGCTAATGAATAAGAGGATTTTAACCTTTTTGACACTTTGAGCCCTACCAATCTTGGGAGGGTGATCCCAAAGATATTTAAAATAATAAAACAAACAAGGCTTACTTTGATTCCTCATAAAGTATGACAATGTGCTTTATTGCGATTTTTGTTCTTTGTGAAGGATTACTACACTCAATTTACATACCTTTTCTTTAGGTAGCTAAGATAATGATGCAACTAAAGATAGATAGTGTCACAAGTTCCTTTAGATATATCTAGTGGTAGTTGCTTACAACACCATTAACCTAGTGAATGCGTCATACACAACTCTCTAGGGATGATGAAAATCGTAGGATCACAATGGTCTTAGAATGAATTTATAACAATGAATTATGTATAATGGTAAAGTAAATAAATTAAAAAAGAAGGTTAAAATGATTTTTCTTGATTTGAAAGGGCATTGTGGGGGTTAGCATCCTCCTATGAGATCGATTCCTATTTTTGTAACATGGATTCCATTCTAAACAAACACTTGAATAGTACCAAAAAACCTAGCTTTTTTAAGTGGATCTAATTCTATTGGCTTTGTCTTACAGAGCTCATAACCTCAAATACCCATTTTCTAAAATAATACAATATCTACTTAATAATCCATTGATAAATTTAAAGCTTCACTTATCAGTTTGATTTTTTTTCACACAACAAACATGCATATATTAAAACATTTTTACAACACCCTTTGGATACAAACTAATAGAGACTAATACACAATATAGAAAATTTGCATGTATGGTTTCTTTGAAGCCCCTAAAACTCTAAAAAATACATGGAGATAGTTTGTCATATGAAAGTAAAGCTATGCCGTATTAATTTTCTAATTTTTTTTATAATACCATTACAAATGACCTAAAAAATAAAAAAATATGTTATATTTTTATACAAAGTTTACATGAAATATAGTTTTATTTGAATGGGATTTTCCCATACAAATCCATACAACTCAATCCCTTAGAATGGATAGGAAATTTCCTTACATAGATATAAAACTAAGGCACATAAAATGTGGCTAGAAGAGTGTGTAGGGAGAAACCACATCGTCAGCATTACCATCCATGTACTCTAGCCTAAAAAATGCCATTCTAAGATTGAAGAACATACCAACAGTTGCAAAATTTCAATCTCAAAGATCTATAAAATTATGTGAAAAAATAAACCAATTAGTGTCCAAATCCATGTGCAAAAATCTATAAAAGTATGTGGAATGAATTACAAAAATCATCCCAAAAGACATGAGAAATCAATGCCTACAAGAAATGATCACTCACAATAACTTTGACATGTCCATGACATATTCTACTGTTAAATTCATGCCTTTTTGGGCATAAAAGTGGTTATGGATGTTTTGTGGTAGGTTCTAGGTCAAATTAAGCTATAAACAAAACCCTAATTGGTTACAAACTCTTACAAAAAAATCACTCAAATCAGGCACCAAGACTATACTCAATTCATCTTGGGCAATAAAAAATATGGCTTTGGCAGTTATTAATAACTTCTCTAGCACACTAAATCATTTTTTGATGACCAAATTTCTATTCAAGCCATCCTAGTGAGTTACAAATATAAATGAAAAATGGCTAGGGGTGTCAAATTTCAGAGATGGTTAGAAAGTAATGCTAAAACTGAATGTGAGAAGTGGGAAGTCCAAAGGGGGAACCCTAACAAGAAAAATACTTTCAAGATTTTGAGGTCAAGGTATTAGGATGACCTTGTGATAGATAGCAAGATAAGAAATGGACAAAAGTTTGACTCCAAAAATATTCTACAAAGAATCAATAGAGTTGCAAGCTTTCAAGGTTGAAGGAAATGAGTATTGAGTTAAGAATTATCTGGAATTATAACTTTGAAATAATTAAAGAAATTAATAAAGTGAGGGTTAGAGTTTGGTGAAGAATGGAATAAAGTACTGGGAAATGGATGATCCAACATCCTAGTTTGAAAGAATTATAAACTTTTGGAGTATGAAAAGGTGATGCAAGCATGAAATCATGGTGAATGAACATGTATAACTTCTTGACTAACTATGAAAATGGATGTCAACATCGTATAATGATGACATCATGATCATGTTAGAAAAAATGGACCAACTCATAACTCTGATAGAAGGGTGATTTTACGATGATATTACAATATCAACATTGGGGAATAAGAGTGGCAGGGTATGGGGGGAATTGGTATTTGGGGATGAAAAATTCTAAAGGCTTAGCAAAAAATAAAGGGGACAAATTTTAAGGAAAATTATCAAGGATCATGAGTCAAATATGCATTGGAATTGGTACCAATTGATGAACAAGTGTAATAACCTATCGATACACGAATTTTTTAAGGAAAAAACTCACCATGTTAGACTTGGGATGGTTGGAGACATACTTGACAACTAGAAAGGCCTACAAAACCAACACTTACTCAAATTTCAATAAGGGAATGAGTAGATGGGTGAAATCATAATACCATCTCACTTTTTGACCAAGATGGACATTTATATCAACATTTTAAACTGAATCTCCACCTTCTAAGACCTATAGCAGATAAACTATTAAGAATTTGAAGATGATGCAAACTAGTGATATGTGAAGATTTGTGTGTAGATTCTAAATATATATTTTAATTTTTTTTGAAATAAATCATGAATCTTTCAACATCTCCTTTACTAACTAGTTTTAAATAGAAAACAACATTTTCAAAAAGAAAAATTTATGTCGTCCAACATAAATTTTTTCTATAAAGGATAAAATTATAATTTTTAAAATATAGATTCTTAACATCAATATCTAGGGAAAGAATATTTTTTCATAATTTTTTGTTATATATTTTGTTTTTAATTAATTTTTGAAGTCACTGTAACTATAATTTGGACATAGGTGTTTGTCATCCAACATAACCTATGTATATATCGAAATCCTTTTTTTTGGTGAAACAAGGACATCAATACCTAGGGAAAAGGTATTTTTTAATTTTTTTACAATGGTTTACTATTTTTCCACCTCTGTAGAATGAAGAACTTAATGTTCCATAAGAAACCTATATTCAGTTAAAATTAAAAATTAAATACATAATAAAATGAAAACATATCAAAACTATACTTGTTGGAAATATCGTTTTGAGGGCTATGATCTTGCAAAATATAATTTCTAAATGACTTTATTTAATCCCTCAAAAGGTAAGGAAAAAGTGTTTTTTAGCCATCATTTTGATAGTTGTGAAGGAGACTCCATTGTGGGTATGATTTAATACTAGAGGGGTTCTATCTAAGAGGGTTTGATCTAAGTGGGTCTTATCTAACCCTCTTCAATTAAAACCCTTTATATGGAACCTCTCAAGGCTTAAATCATTATTTTTTCCAAAAAAAAAGTGATTGCAGCCAAAAATCAGGATGTCCCAAAAGTGAGACATACTATTGTGACAACACCTAGATAGTTGGGATCAATAAGAAGGATATGATAGTATAGAAAACTGTGAAATCCCAAAACTCCAACAACTACTAGAAGTTATGGAAATTAATCATGTATTTTAACACTTATAGATCTAGGTGGTATGGTTTTTCTATAGTCCTTGAAGTTGTAGTAAGCTTTTGGATTCAACTATTTCTATTTTTCTTCTCAAAATTTTAGATCACACTCAATGATGAGGACATTGAAGAATGATGAAAATATAGGGGACACATCATACTAGACTTGGGGAAAATATTGACAAAAGGGAAAAACCATGTAATATTAATAGAGAAATGGCATAACTGATAAAATTTTGATGAATACATGAGCTTTCAAAGGGCACAAATAATTTCTATTAGAAAGTGTTGTAAGAATAACTTGCAATAGAAAGAATATGATATGAGATATTCTGAAAATACTTGATAATAAATGAGAATAATAAGCCACTTCAAGGGGGAAAAACTTCAAATATCTCTAATGAGAACACACTTCACACTTGATGATGAAATAAGACTCACAACCTCCTATATATACCTATTTATGCTAAGGATATCACCTAGGCGACTTAGACACACCTATATAAGACTTAGGCCGACCTAAACAACTAAATAACAATATACTAATGATAATATGACTTAATATAGAGTTAAGATAGCCACAAGCCGACTATTCATAACCCAATGTACACTAATATTAAGGGCGTAGCATGCCCCCCTTCTTCAAAGAAGCATTGTCCTCAATGCTAATCAAGTTTGGATTCTTTTGAATGAACCCCTCATCTTCCCATGTGGCATCTTCAACTGGTAAATTCTTCCATTGGATGAGATACTCAGTGATAGTTCTATTCCTCAGCTTCTTTGTGCGTGTTTGACGAATGCACTCTGGTTCCAAAATGATTCTCCCTTCTTCATCCAGCTCAAGAAGTGTTGTTTGAGTGGGAATATTATGCCCAATTACCTTCTTCAAACAATAAACATGAAAAAATGGATGTATCTTTGTTGTAGGTGGCAACTCAAGCTTGTAGGCAATAGTACCGATCTTCTGCATGATTTGGTATGGACCATAATACTTTGGTGACAGCTTATTATTCTTTCTTTGCTGCTTTAGTGAGATTTTCTTATAAGGCTGCAATGCACTTAGGAAGACAATCCCAACTTCAAAACTTCTTTCCTCACGATGTTAGTACTTTTGTTGTTCATTCGATTTTGTACCATGGCTAAATTCTCTTTGGAGTCCACAGAAAGTACTTGTTGTTGATAAACAAGTGGTCTTCTCGCACAGACTCTTAGGGACCTGTAATTGATGATGTGATGGAAGGATGATATCCCATAAAGTGCAAAAATGGAGAGAAATTTTTGATGAGCTATGAAAGAGTGTTATACCACCATTCCATAAGGAGTGGTAGCCAATCTACTGCCGGGACTGATGCATTTCTCTGAAGTGAAACAACATAGATATCCTTCAAACACTTATTATTAACAACCTCTGTTTGCCCATCGATTGAGGGTGGTATGAAGAGCTAAGAACCAATTGAGTTACCCAAACATGAGGAATAAATCTTTCCAAAAGTGACTAGTGAAGATGGGATCATGATCACTAACAATAACTTTAGGTGTACCATGTAGCTTTTGGATATTCTCCAAAAAAGCTTTAGCCACTGCACTTGCTGTAAAAGGATGTGCTAATGCAATGAAATGTGCATATTTAGTGAGCCGATCAACTACCACCATGATGACATTATGACCTTTAGATTTGGGAAGCCCTGTGATGAAGTCCATGGATATCTCTTCCCAACGTTGGCTAGGAATAGATAAGGGTTGCAAGAGACCTGGTGTCTTAATTGTCTCCCCTTTATGCCTTTGACACACCAAACATTCAGCCACAAATTTTTGATCACCCTTTAGCCCTTCCCAAAGAAATCTTGCTTGACTCGATGATATGTCTTCAAAAATCCTGAATGACCACCCACTGGAGACTCATGCAACTCTATGAGAATCTTGATTTTAAGGTTGGAATTCTTGCAGAGATACAAACGCTCTTTATACCAAAGAGTATCTCCCTTCCAAAAAAACTTGCTCTGAACTACTAGGATCTTTTTAATTACTGAGTAAGTTACTGAGTATAACATCATTTTACCCTCTACTTTGGCTTCCTCCACCCAATTTGCTTGTAATATTGAAAGGGAACACAATAAGACTTCATCTTTCTCATCCTTCCTTTAAATTGCATCTGCTACAATATTTTCCTTCCCTTTCTTATATACAATCTCAAAGTCATATCCTAACATCTTAGTGACCCATTTTTGTTGCTCTTGAGAAGATAGTCGTTGTTCAAAAAATATTTTTAGGCTATCATGATCTGTCTTAACCTTGAAATGTCTACCCGATGAATTAAGGCCATGCATTGTTTCCTTTGCATGTAGGTGTGCTAGCATTTTCCTTCTCATAAATAATAGGTTTTAGTAATTCTTACCTTTTTAATTGTGACTCTCAAAGCAATTGGTCGACCTTCTTGCATAACCTTTGCTCCTATCCATTTCGAGCTTGTCACATTCCACAATGAATTCCTTGGTGAAGTGGGGTAGCAAGTACGGAAGTTAGACACATAGCCTCCTTCAATCTCAAATGTTGTATTGGCATACTCATTCCAATGAAAATAATCCTTCTTCAATAGAGAGGTGAGAGGTGCTGCTATACTACCATAATTCTTCACAAATCTTCTATAGTACCATGTCAATCCCAAGAATCCTCTCAGTTTCTTAATGGTTTTTGGAATAGGCCATTCCATGATAGCCTTAATTTTGTTAGGGTCACCTTTACTCCTTCATGTGAAACTATGTCCCAAATACTCCACCTCCTTAAGACCAAAAGCACACTTGGATGGCTTAGCATATAGTTTATGATCTTCAAGTATTTGTAATGCTTGGTCCACATGTTGCAAATGTTCCTCCCAAGTCTTGTTGTAAATCAATATATCATCAAAGAATACTAATACAAACTTTCTCAAGAACTTCTTAAAAATGGAATTCATCAAACTTTGGAATGTAGATGGTGCATTGGTAAGACCAAATGGCATCACCAAAAATTCATAATGACCCTCATGAGTCCAAAATGCTATCTTACAAATATCCTCCTCCTTAATCCGAATTTGGTGATAACCAGATCTAAGATCTAACTTGGTAAAAAACATAGCTCCATTTAATTCATCTAACAAATCATCAATGACTGGAATTGGAAACTTATCTTTAATGGTGTACATGTTGAGCACTCTATAATGCGGACTTACATCGCCCAGTATCATCCTTCTTCACATTACCATCTGCTGGCAAGGAGTAAGCACTTTAGCTATACCTAATAATTCTTGCCTCTAGCATCTCCTCGACATTTTTTTCTATCTCACTTTTTGTATATGTGGGTACACATGAGCTGATGTTGATGGGCTCCACAGGACTAAGCTGGCATGATCAGCAGTCCTCTTAGGATGAAGTCCTTTACGCATATGTCCAAGAACAACTAAGTGGCGATCAATTATATCCTGCAAATCTGGATGAGTAGGAGCATTAGATTGAGAGACTTCTAATGAACATAGTTGGGCCACAAATCCGTCCACTCCTTTCTTAAGCAACTTTTGCATTTGATGAGAGCTTACCATTTGTGGAGATTTTTCCTTCAACCCCCTTAGCTCTACTAGCCTTCCTTCTGATTGAAATCTCATGAATAGTTCTTGGAAGTTCATCTCAATCGTTCCTAAAGTAGTAAGCCATTGTACTTCCAAAACAATATCTACTGCACCCATGGATATCACATACATTGGGGTATCAAGTTGATAATCTCCCATGGATAATTAATGCTATGACACTTCCCTGAACAACTAACTGTACCCCCATCTGCAATCAAAAC
>VDFB02205608.1:0-45302 GCA_007258455.2 Sequoia sempervirens
CAAAGAGCCTAATGTCTAGAAGAATTTCTTTAGTACTCCACCCCAACAACCTATCAAAGTTAATAGCATCAATAATAGACTTAGAGTCTCCTTCAATATGAAGGTTCTCAATCCATGTGGAGATAGCCAACTATAAGCCCTTCAACAACGCTCTAGCTTCAACAATCATAGAAGAATGAACACCAATCCCCTTGGAATAACCAACCATATAATTTCCTTTGTAATCCCTGATCACACCTCCTATACTAGCTCTGCCCAAGTTTCCTTTAGCAACCCCATCAAAATTTAGTTTATACCAACCTCTGTCAGGGGGTTTCCAAATAGTGACACTCTGAGCTAGGGATTTGGAGTTGTCATAAGAGTTATCATCCAGGTTCTAATGCCAAGCTTTGGCCATACTTATTTCCACCTCTGTCATACCTTTGTCAGGGGTTTTCCCTTTGAAAAGTGATATATTTTCCACAATGAACTGAGGACCAATACCAAAAACCTCTTTCAGACTCATCTCCATGTTCCTAAAGATCTTGTTATTTCTCTCTTTCCATAAACACCAACAAATAATCAGAGGGACCTGGTTCCAAATTTCACTAGGTAGAGGGTGGAAAAAGGGTCCAGACTAGCTCAAGATAAAGGATTTGATATCCTTACACATAATCCAATGAATCCCCAATCTTTCTAAAGCTAGCTCCCACACCTCCACAACAAAAGGGCAGTGTAACAACATGTGATCCTAAAGCAATGCAATATGTTCAAATGATAATTTCTAAAATTTAAAATATTGTGATTAACTAATTTTTTCTTGAAAATGCTGAAAGATAAATTTTTTTGAGTTTTTGAGATGAAAAAATATGCAAATCGTTACCTTTTCAATGATTTTCAATAAAATATGCATGCAATTTGACAAATGAAAATAACCTAAGATTGCATTCAGATTTCAAGATAAAATATTTATGATTTCCAAAGTTTTTGAAAATGTAAAAAGTGTCAGGTTCACCAAAATGTGATGTGGGAAAAGGGATATAGGATCTAAATCACATCTTTCCTGACATTACATTAGAGAGGAACCAAAATTGATCACAAAAGACCACTTGGCTACTATCCTTAATCGAAGATCCAAAATGGTTGATTAGGTTTTTGGTCCCTCTTTTTATTGCGAGGTTGATTTGATTGATTAGGGATCAAATTGATTTGATTTTTTAAGTGTAAAACTAGGTCAACTATGCAATTACAACAAACTAATGTGAATACAAAAAAGTACAAGATTGACACACAAAAATTGATGACAAAAAAGTAGAGTGCAAAGGAAGAGGAACCTTACATGTAAATTAGGGTTGAAATTTCCTAGTTAGTGGCGGTACCTCCCTAGAATTGGGAGATTATACTTCATGGAATCTCTTAATTGGTGTAGGTGGGTCATAATTTGTAGCTTCTTTACTACTGGACTCAACTTCAAAACTTTGTTTGTTGATGAATAATTCTTCTTGCCCTAATTTTATGAAATAGGAAGTTTGAATGCTTGATTTGGCAATTAGGTCTTCAATATTCTCCCAAATTTAATTCATATTTCCACTTGAAAAAAAGAGAGGGGAGAAAGGGTTGTGCCATATAGGGGATTTCCTAAGTCAAACCTCATTTTGGTGTTTCCACCTCCACAATCTCTATGATGATGTAATGAGTGCTTACCCTAGGCTGTGTAGAGGAAAATGGATAAAAACAAGTGATAAATGACAAGTGTTGCATCTTGCCACCCAGATCTAATCTTCTTGATGGATTGAAATCATGATACACATCTCATGGAAGAAAGATTTACTTTTTGATAGGAAGTCCTTCAAGTTCTAGTAATCACAAAATAAATGAATATAAAACATGAACAATCTTAATTATGAACTTTATATGTTGCTAATATGAATATTGCCTAATGAAATTTTTTTGTAATAGTGTTGCTTATTCTACTCTTGGATTCTTAATTAATATTCAAATTGACTTCTTGATCAAGCATATCTCTCTTCTCTAGTTTCAAGTGGTGAAAAATACTTATATTTATATGCATTTTTTATTTCTTGCAAAATTAATTGTGAAAATTTGAAAAATGAATTTGAAATTGAGAACATAAAAATACCGATAATGAAATATTAAAAATCAGGCCAAAATAGGCTAGTAATGGGTGGTACCACCCTAGAGCATACCTATTTTGAAGTTTTAATTGTTGTTATTTAAATAATTATTTTAATTTCCAATTTTATTTTAAAATTTAGAAAAATGATAATAAAATAGGCAAACTATAAGCATAATTAGGTCCAAGCACATAAGGGGAGGCTAAACATAGTGTAAAATTTTCAAGGTCGACAATTATGACTTTACAACTATGCCTATGCAATTTTTGAATAGTATTGTTTTATCACCCATGTAGTTTCATTTGTAACTTCGACTGCATTAATGCAATGCTCAAGTAGTGTCATTCTTATGCAAATTTGTGCCTTTTTATTAATGAAACTCATCCTTATTTTAGTAGAGGTTCTTTGGTTTTAGTAGTATAATAGTTATTCTTTGATAGCTACTTGTAGTTTCTTTGTGCTTTTGTGGCTTTCCTCACATTCATCTTTATGTCCCTAATATTTTTTGCATAGATTTGGGGACAACTTAATCCTCATGTTTTCTCGCTTTTGGGGAGTTGTTTTTTCATATGAGTTTTATCATTTTCTCTATATATGAGAGATAATCTATACATGTGTACTTCATCAATCCTAGTTGTTAAGAACTATCTTTGAGTATTTTTCCTTCCCTAATTTTCACTTAAGGGTGTGTGTTGGTGTGAATGCGTCTTTTAGTAGACTAGTTACTTTTTGAGTCCAATTTGCACCTAGTTAGTTAAGCTTTCTTTTAAAATATTATTTTTCATCTCAACTCATGTGCATATGACACTTGATAAACACTTGTTACAAACTTATCCTTTCTACATTTGGGGTAGTCATTCATCTCAAACACCTTCTATGAGTTTCTATTTATATTTATATTGAAAAAATATTGACATTATCACATTTTCTTTTTACTTCTCCTACACAAATTTATTTTTTGTTGCAAAGGATTCTTGGCTCATATGAGTCTTTAAGGTGACTTCAATAGAATATTCAAAATGATTAAAAAGGAATAGAAAGATAGTAGTTCACAATAGGTTGGATCACATGAGAGGAAAAAAAATCTAAGTTTTTGATGGATTTGGGCCAAGTGAATAATAAAAGTATAGGAGGTGAGTAATTAAATTTTTTCTACTAAAATTTGGTTTTCAAAACAAAAAATAGGGGCACCCTTGAAGGAAAAATATTGGAATTTAATTCCATATATCCAAAAAAAATTCAAGGATAAAGATAAGGAAATCTTAAGGAAATTTCATGTCAAAAGGATCTAAAAATTATGATAAATAGGTAATTTAATATAATATAAAGGTTAAAAAACATGAGAGAATATTAAAAAATTATTTTTTTGGTGGGTGGGATATGGATCACATGAAAAATGATAAACACAAGAGTTACGAATACATGATTACAAACACATAAGGATCCACACAAGCTCAAAAGGACTACATTAGATGTGGACAAGGGATAAAATAGTGATGCACATGGCTTGAAAAAGTGTGAACATTAAAAAAAATATATAAACAAATTAAATTGGGAACACATCAAATGAGTATGAAACATGATAAAATTAGATGAAAATTATGGAATTTTTTATTACATTTTATCCCCATCTTAGCTACTTGATAATACAAGAAAATGGAAGAAGTATATTAAACTATTTTAAACACATAGATAATAATGTACATATATTGGATATAATACAAATGGAAGATTCAAAAGATATTTTTCTTAGTTATTAATTCATGTACCTAGTCTTGTAATATATCAAATAAAAGTAATCACTCGAAAACTATTGAATGCACAAGACAATTGAGAGGGGGGTGAATCAGTTGTACCTTAAAACTTCAAAACCCTAAAAAATATTAAGATCCACATCAATTCAATTAACCCTTAATCTGTTAGAATGATTTATCATGAAAGAAAATAACAAAAATATAACCAAAGAAACACCATGCACAAAGAAACCCCAAATTTACATGGAAAACCTAAGAAGGGAAAAATCATGGTGAGGATTAGCTCACATTATAAAGTAATAACAACAATAATTACAAAGTTCTCACTAATAGAGGGCTCACTACCCAGAAGAAAGAAAGAATCACTATCAAAGGCTCATTGCCAGAATAGAAAAGAAGATAGAGAAGAGTGTTACAATGAGAAATCCATCTCAATGCAATAGAAAATTTTACCACTGCATTGCCAAAACCTTCATAGTCTTACTATAGATTGTGGAAACCTTTTTCTCATTGCATCCATTAATATAACACATGAAAGCTCACACTGCACTTCACAAATTAACACCTTACAACTTTTCAATTCACATCATTCGCATCACTCACATCTATCTTATAATTCCTCAACAAATCAACAGTTATTTATACTATCTTCAACCTTGAAAACATTCTCCAAGGTTGGCTATGCACCTCAACCGTGCAAATTAAAATTAGGTCAGCACCAAAACATTCTTGTGGTAGAAAGGAATGAAGGTGGACCAAGTAATGAAGGTGGACTACAATACACCTTAATTTAGACCTAAATCCACTCATACATGACACACCATGCTTCCACAAATACCGAAGAAAATCCACAATTAGTGTAAACACCCAAGATTAGTTGAACCTGTGTTAGAATCTTTAAAATTTAAGCACACACTTACTCAAATCCAAATATGACTCATGGAACACATTCCATTCTTGAACATGATCTAGAATATTCCAAAAATTCCCTGGAATCCAAAAAATTCCTTCGCAACAACTTTCACTTGAAGAATGTACACACCTAGTACACTCAAACAATTTTGCCATACAATGCAACTTCAGAAACCAACTTCCAAAGAACCAAATAATAAAAAAATTAACCTAAAGAAAGATACAAACACTATCAACATCCTTCCAAATCCGCAAGACCTAAAACCACTCTATAGAGAAATGCAGAGAAAAAGAATTTCTCCCATACACCTCTTCGATATACAGTGTGCACACTAGTGAACACAACTTCCTCTACACAATGATCTAGCACACCAAACTATGGATACAACACCTATGAACACCTTTTATCAACATATCTAAATGAAACAAGTAGATCTTCAACATAGAAGAAATGTAGAGCCAAACCAGAATGCTACTCTGTATACCAAAACACTACTGAAATACACTATTTCCTCTTTTTATTCAAATTTTCTAAAAATCACTTGGAAACCAAGCACTAGAGGCACATCCTCAACATATTCAACACTTCCTCATCACCATCAAGCCAAATACAACATAAAAACTCAACCATACATCCATAGATAGAATCTTATCAAAGCAACACTAAAGGTTAACCCACTTATCAAAGAAACACTAAAGGAATACCCACTTAGTTCTAATCAAATTATTGTTTTCTAGTCTTGGGACAAGTTCCCAAGTTTGATTCTTCTCAATCTACAATATTTCTTCTTCCATAAGCTTGATCCAATACTCATCCTTGCATGCTTCAATCATTATTTTTGGTTCAACTTTATAAATTAAACATAGATTTACTTGTTCTTCAACAACTTTCCTTCTTGTTAGTACACCTTTTCTCTTATCACCAATGATTTGTTCTTTAGAATGATTCTTATACACATATTTAGGAGTCTTAGGAATCCTTTCTAAAGCTTCTTCCTCTTCAATCTACACTTCTTTTCCTTATCTTTTTCTTCTTCTCCACAAGAAGAATCATTTGATTCATATCCATCTATCACCACTGAATTATTTTGTATGTCTTCATCAACCTCAACACTTGCACTCTCAAAAATATTTCTTAGCCTCTTGTTGTAGCACTGGTAAGCTTTACTTCTAGTAGAATATCCAAGGAAGATACCTTCATCAGATATTGCTTCAAACTTTCCTATGTTTTATTCATCTCTTCTGATATAAAGTTTTCTTCCAAATACTCTAAAGGATTTGACAATAGGATTCCTTCCATACCATAGCTCATAGGGAGTTTTTGTGTTGTTTTCTCTTGTTTTCACTCTATTAAGTATGTAAACATTAGTATGAATTGCTTCTCTCCAAGAGACTTCTGGTAGATTTTCTTCTTTCATCATTGTCCTTGCAGCTTCTTAAAAAATTCTATTCTTTCTTTCAACCAATCCATTTTTCTAAGGAGTCTTAGGGGTAGATAAATTCCCTTTTATTCCTTGATTTTCAAATAAGATATTGAACTCTTTGGAGGTAAAATATCCACCTCTATCAAACCTCAAGAATTTTATTTTCCTATCCATTTAATTCTCAACCATAACTTTGAATGATTTAAACTTATCTAGATATTTTGGTTTTTCTTTGAGAAAAGTAACCCATGTCATTCTAGAATAATCATCAATCAATAGCATGAAGTACCTCTCACCTTGAAGAATTCTTACTCTAGTAGGGGCATAAATATCTATATGCACCAATTCCAATAGTCTAGTAGAAGATTGTTCTTTGACTTTTAAACTTCTTCTTGCTTGCTTTCCAACTTGACATTCCTTACAAACAACATTGATAGGCTTTGTAATCTTTGGAAGATCTTTGACAACTTGAACTAAACTTATTATTACTAGGCTATCAAAATTGATGCGACACATTCTTATATGCCATATCCAACTCTCATTGATTTGATTCAGGAAACAACAACCATCAACACCTTTGATGTGATAGAAATTTGAACCATTTTTCCTTCTTCCGGCAACAACTATAGTTTTGAAGCCTTTTTTGATCTCACAACCATCATCCCAAAACATAAGATTGTATCCTTTTCTATACATTTTTCCAACACTCAAGAGGTTATGTCTTAAACCCTTAACATAAAGAACATCATCAATTTTATGCTTGCCAATAAAACTAATTGAACCTTTTCCATAAATCTTAGAAAATGTATAACATCAAACCTAACCATTCCTCCATATTTTTCAAGTTTAACAAAATTAATCTTGTCACCTATCATATGATTAGAGAATCCACTGTCAATGATCCAGTAGTTCTTATCCTGTTTAGCATGAAAAGTAGAAACCAAAGTTCCTTTAGTATTAACACTTGCTTTCGAAGTACTTTCCTTTACACATATCTTAGAGTTTGAAGAATTAGTTTAATCTTTCAAATCCATGAAAAATAATTCACTATCCTCATCATCCCCATAGTTAAATTCATCATCAGATATACTGGAATCTTCTCTAACATACTAACTTTTCTTAATCATCTTATCATTGTTCTCCTTTATTTGTCATTCAAAGCTCTATTTGGAAATCTTGAAGAATAATGATCTATCTTTCCACAACTAAAACATTTGAACGGTAACTTACCTCTGTAATTTCTATTACCATTTTTCATTCTTGTCACAAAGTTAGCTTCCACATCATCAAGACGCTCTTGATTTGATTCCACAGAATTTTCTGATTTTCTATCCTTAAAAGAAATCTCAAATTTTGCTTTACTTGGACTGAATTTTCTCATTTAAAAAGTAGCTAAGGAGCCGTACAACTGATCTCTAGTACATCTAC
Source organism: Sequoia sempervirens (assembly GCA_007258455.2). Taxonomy (NCBI): domain Eukaryota; kingdom Viridiplantae; phylum Streptophyta; class Pinopsida; order Cupressales; family Cupressaceae; genus Sequoia; species Sequoia sempervirens. The sequence continues at coordinate 7,633 of VDFB02205608.1, forward strand.
TCAAATCTTGAGATTCCTCAATAGAACAAACTTTATGACTATAAGATTTAGGAAGAGTTCTAAGTACCTTCTTTACCACTTCTTGTTCTTTAAGATTTCCACCAAGACCTCTGATGGAACTGACAACTTCATCCACTTTCTACATGTATCTTGTAATTTTTTCATCTTCAAACATCCACAGGTTCTCAAACAAGATCTTCAGGTTATTCATCTTAGCTTGTTTGACATTTTCATCTCCTTCAAAAATGCTTTCTAACTTTATCCAAATTTCTCTAATAGTTTTCAGATTCATAACTTTCACCAATTTCAAATTAGCAAGACCACTTAAGAGAGTATACCTTGATTTACCATTATTTTCATAGACCTTGATTTCATCATCAGAGCTCAGACCATTTGTAGGTATAGAATATATAGTCTCAACATACTTCTAGATTTCAATCTAAGAGAAATAAAAAAACCTTCCATTCTCGTCTTCTAGAATGCATAATCTAATACATCAAATAGAAAAATATCTTTCTTGTGCACCATCCTAGATCTACCTTAAGTGGTTAAGCTTACTTCCAAGGAAAATTTCTCTAATACCAATTGTTCAATGCATAAGAAAATTGAGAGGGGGGGTGAATCAGTTGTACCTTAAAACTTCAAAATCCTCACAAACATTCAGATCCACACTAATTCATTTAACCCTTAATTTGTTAGAATGATTTATCATGACAGAAGATAACATAAACATAACCAAAACAACACCATGCACAAAGAAACACCAAATTTACATGGAAAACCAAAGAAGGAAAAAACCATAGGGAGGATTAGCTCACAATATAAAGTAATAACAACACTGATTAAAAAAGGCTCACTACTGGAGGGCTCACTACCCACATAAAAGAAAGGCTCATTTCCAAAGGCTCACTATCAAAATAGAAAAGAAGATAGAGAAGAATGTTACGATGAGAAATACATCTCAATGCAATAGAAAAGTTTGCTACATTACCAACACCTTCTTATTATTACTAAATATTGTAGACACCTTTTTATCACTACATCTACTAATCTAACACATGAAAGCTCACATTGCACTTCAAAATTTGTAACTTACAACTTTGCAATTGGAATCATTCACATCACTCAAATATATCTTATCATCCCTCAAAAATAGAACACATATTTATACCATCATCAAGTTTGAAAACTTTCTCCAAGGTTGGATATGCACCTCAAACATGTAAATTCAAATTAGGCTAGAAAAAAAACATTTCTGCATCATAAAGAAATGAAGGTGGACCACAACACACCTTAATTTGGACATAAATCCACTCATAATCTCCTTTCCACTCTTCCACAAACACCAAAGCAACTCCACAATTAGGGTAAACACCCAAGGTTGACCAAACCTATGTTAACACCATTAAAATTTAAGCACATGCTTCCTCAAATCCAAAGATGACTTGTAGACCACACTACATGCTTGAAAATGATCTAGAATATTCCACAAACACCCTAGAATCTAAAAAATTCCTTCACAATAACTTTTACTTGAAGAATGTAGACACTCAGTACACTCAAACAATTTTTCTATACACTATAACTCAAGAAACCAACATCCAAAGCACCAAACAATGAAAAAATTCAACTAAAGAAATATACAAACACTATCAACATCCTTCTAGATACGTAAGACCTTAAAAAAATTTATAGAGAAATACGAAGCAAAAACATTTCACCTAGAAACCTCTTCAATACACAATCCCCACACTAGTGAACACAAATTCCTCTGTACAATGATCCAACACACCAAAATTTGCATAAAACACCTGTGAACACCTTTGATCAACATATCTAAACCACACAAGAAGATATTCAACATAGAAGAAATGAGGAGCCAAACTAGAATGCTACTTTGTATACCAAAACACCACTACAACACACTGTTTCCTCTTTTTATTCAAATTTTCTCAAGAGAACTTGGAAACCAAGTACCAGAGACACATCCTCAAAATATTCAACAATTCCTCTTCACCATCAAGCCAACTACAACATAGCAACTCAACCCTACATCTATAGACAAAAATCTTATCAAAGAAACACTAGAGGTTGACACTAGTAGCTTACTAATGGCAATATAATGCATCTAATCAAAGCATCATCAGAGAAAACATGAACTCAATACAAAATTTTCACACCCTTGCAATAATATCCTTCTCATACATTTTACAGCACTGAAAACACCAAATCTTGTTGACATCAATGACAACACCAATTGCACATACTTGCAACAACAACTACAAGAGAAATTCCATACAAAACATAATGAAAATGTGAAAAAATAAACAATAGAAAAAAAATAACACTAAAAAATTTCCATAACAATAAATCATTCATAATGCTACAAATAAAACGGTTAAAATGAGGAAAACTTTCTTTTATAGGGGAAGAGATCTAGAGGATTAGGGAGATATGAGAGAAATTAGATGTATAAAGAAGAACCTTGAAATTTTTGAACTATAACTTCGAAAATATAAAATAGAATCTAGAAACCATATAATTTTTCATAATAGTAGGGGTTGCAAGGAATCTAACAAATATTAGGCCTAGGATAGACCAAAAGGTAAAGGTATTAGTGATGATGATAAAAAAACTTAAAATGGTAAAAGTGGCATTAAGGTTTCTATGCTTAGCTTGATGTTGCCAACCAAATGTAAAAGGATAAAAGATAAAAGTTGAGGATGTTATTAATGACTATATGATTAAATATTAAATTTGATAAAAGGCCAAATAAGGCCTAATATATTATTGGTATGAATATCATGATTATAATTATGAAAAGAGAGTGAAATATCATATATTTGCCTTCCTTAAATTGATTACTCATGAGAGTGAGAGAATAAATCACCAATGAAATTGAAGTTGTTAAGGAGAGAAAATAATTTCTAGGGATTTTGATGAGAGGGAAAAGAGGAAACTAAAAGAGGAAAATTTAGGTTGTGACCCCAAATGATGATAGGAGAAATTTCTTACAAGGGGAACAAATGGAGTATGCTCCCAAGCTATAAAAAGAAAAGAGATAATGCAAAGAATGAGGAGGGAGAAAATTTAGCTCGTGCCTCAAAAAGGTGAGAGAAAAATAACACAAGGGGAACATGTTGGTTATGATCCTAGGTTTTTAAACATGTAGGTTATCATGTGATGCCCCTTGGTAGGTGTTGTGCAATTTTCGCACACGCGCCTCGTTGAAGGCAGGGACCCTATTTTCTTGCTTTTCTTTCTTGTTTGTTGGTCATAGGGTCCTGACCTTTTCCCCCTTTAGGGATAGGTCTTTCAGTGTTGGTTTTGTCTCACCCAGGTACTTAAAGATTAATCAACATTTTGGATTCCTTATTGCATCACCGCAATGTCAGTCTAGCTCTTGGAAGTGATCCTTGCTTGAAATTTTGATTGGGAGGTTGATTTTGCTAAGTCTAGAGTGAGTTTGGAGAATCTGAGGTAGCTCGTATTACCCAAGCCTTATTTCAGCTAGAAAATCTGGGCTCCATCGTATTTTTTGAGTCTGAGCCTCTTTTGGATACTCGAGTCTTTTAAAAAGTGTCCCATCACGCATTTATTGCATGCCTTAATGAATTTTGAGTCCTCGGGCATCACAAGTGGGTATCTTGGCACCATAGAGGCAAGGTTTTTCTCAATTTTAGAGGCGATTTTGGGAAGAATATATTTTCAGATTTTGGTGATTTTTTTCTAATTTTTAAAGGGTTTTTGAAGAACATATTGAAGAAGCTACAGTACAATTTTAGAAGAATTGGAGCAGAATTAAGCGAATTATTGCAGAATTAGGGTTTCTACACTATTTTTTTGGAATCTACATATCTCGCACATCTTGTTGAATTGGAGTCTAATTTTTATTGGGTTTTTGAAGACATAATAAAGGAGATTACAGTAAAATTTGAGAAAATTTAGTTTTTGTGTGATTTATTTCAACATTAGTGGTTTCCATCATGTAGGGCCTAGAACAAGGGGTAAAAAGAATGTCACTCCAGGGGAAGACTCCTGATAAGGATGGTGAAACAATCGAGGATATTACTCATAATGAGGAAATAATAAGGTCAAGGAAGAAATTTCCTCAATTAAGATTCCTTGTATGTGTGGCCTAAGGAGATATATCAGGACATGCAAAACATGTTAAGCACCTACGAGGACTGAATCAAGAGAAAGAGAGGAGTTCTCAAAGCGACCAAGGGTGAAAATTCTAGGTCAGCTACTATTGACCTGGCTTTAGTACTCCTATGGGATCTAGGAATTTATTTCGAAGGTGGATATGTGAAAGTTCGATGGTAAGGATCCTCTAACATGGATAAACCAAATGGAAATTTTTTCATACAAATCCCAAATGGACGAAAGGTCATGATGAAGCCGTTATATCTAGAACGAGGATCAATTCATTTGGTATCGTTGGCTTTGTACTCCTTCGGAAGTAGCGAGGGGGCTCACCGTCTCATGTCAATTTTTATAGGGAACTCAAATTAGAATATAGCAATAGTGTGACAGACAACTTCTTTAGCTAGCTGGCTAAAGTTCAACAAACAAGATCAGTTAAGGATTATATTTAGTAATTTCAAAATCTATCCTTAAGAGTGGATACAATTATAGAGGAAAACTTGAATGATTTATTCTTGGGTGGTCTCAAGGATCACATTCAACATGAGGTACGCATGTTTAGACCTAGTTCCATAAATGAGTCTTTTATCTTAGCACGTAGGGTAGAGGAGAAATATTTGATTCCTAAGAAGCAAGGGGCTAATGTGACAAGAGAGAAAGGATATTCAACACAACCTACTAAGTTGACTCCACAAAAAATTGAGGAGAAAAGAGCAAAAGGCTTGTGTTTCAATTGTGATAGAAAATACAGTCGAGGACATAAATATAGTGAAAAGAAATTATTTTATATTGAAGGTCCCAATGAGGAAGAAGAGGAGGAACCCATACTAGAAGATGAAAGGGAGTCAAATGAGGAATCACATGATTCTCAACCAATCATTTCTTGTCATGCACTCTTAGGTTTCAGTGCTCCACAAACTCTCAAAGTGGTGGGGTTCCTAAAGAAGCAGAAGGTAACAGTGTTGATCGACTCAGGTAGTACTCATAATTTCATTAACAAAAAGTTAGCTACTCGTCTAAATTGTTTCATATATCCAGCTCCAGAGTTTCAAGTTTTGATTGCAGATGGTGGTATATTTGTAGTTGTTGGGGAACATAGCATTACATTATCCATGGAGTATAACAGTACCCCAATGTATCACGATATCCCTTAGGTGCGTGGAGATATTGTTTTGGGAGTACAATGGCTTACTACCTTGTAAACAATTGAGATGAACTTCCAAGAATTGTTTATGAGGTTCCAATCAAAAGGAAAGACAATAGAGCTAAGAGGGTTGAAGGAAAATTCCCTACAAATAATTAGCTCTCATCAAATGCAAAGTTGCTTAAGAAAGTGGATGGATTTGGCTGGCCCAACTATGTTCATTAGAATCTCTCAATCCTAATACTCCTACTCATCTAGATTTGCAAGCTATAATTGATCATCACTCAGTTGTTCTTGGAGATATGCCTAAAGGACTTCCTCCTAAGAGGGATCATGATCATGCCATACAGTTAGTCCCAAGGAGCCAACCACTGAACATCAGGCCTTACAGGTATCCACACATACAAAAGAGTGAGATAGAAAAAATTGTTGAAGAGATGCTAGAGGCATGAATCATTAGGCATAGCCAAAGTGCTTACTCCTCGCCGGTGGTGATGGTACGTAAGAAGGATGATACTTGGCGCATGTGTCCAGATTATAGAGTGTTCAACATGTACACCATTAAAGATAAGTTTCCAATTCCAGTCATTGATGATTTGCTAGATGAATTAAATGGAGCTATGTTTTTTACCAAGTTAGATCTTAGATCTGGTTATCACCAAATTCGGATTAAGGAGGAGGATATTTGTAAGATAGCATTTCGGACTCATGAGGGTCATTATGAATTTTTGGTGATGCCATTTGGTCTTACCAATGCACCATCTACATTCTAAAGTTTGATGAATTCCATTTTTAAGAAGTTCTTGAGAAAGTTTGTGTTAGTATTCTTTGATGATATATTAATTTATAGCAAGAGACTTAGGAAGAAGATTTGCAACATGTGGACCAAGCATTACAAATGGTGAGATGTAACTCTATATGCTAAACCATCCAAATTGATAGCACTGGTCTTAAAGAGGTTAAGATTATTTGGGACACATGGTTTTCACATGGAGTAAAGGGTGGACCCCTATAAAATTAAGGCTATCATGGAATGGCCTATTCCAAAAACCATTAAGAAACTGAGAGGATTCTTGGGATTGACAGGGTACTATAGAATATTTGTGAAGAATTATGGTAGCATAGCAGCACCTCTCACCACTCTATTGAAGAAGGATTCTTTTCATTGGAACGAGTCTGCCAATACAACATTTGAGAGATTGAAGGAGGCTATGTGTACAACTCCAGTACTTGCCACTCTTGACTTCACTAAGGAATTCATTGTGGAATGTGATGCTTCTAGAAATGGGATAGGAGTAGTGCTCATGCAAGAAGGTCGACCAATTGCTTTTCAGAGTCGTCAATTAAAAGGTAAGAATCAACTAAAACCTATTTATGAGAAGGAAATGCTAGAAATACTCCATGCAGTGAAACAATGGTGGCCTTATCTATTGGGTAGACATTTTCCAAGGTTAAAGACAAATCATGATAGCCTAAAATATTTTTTGGAACAACGACTATCTTCTGAAGAGCAACAAAATGGGTCACTAAGATGTTAGGATATGACTTTGAGATTGTATATAAGAAAGGGAAAGAAAATATTGTCACAGATGCACTGTCAAGGAAGGATGAGAAAGATGAAGCCTTATTGTGTGCCCTTTCAATATTACAAGCAAATTGGGTGGAGGAAGCCAAAGCAGAGTGGCAAAACGATGTCGCGACAAGTAATCTCATCAGTATAATTAAAAAGTGATCCTAGTAGTTCAAATAAGTTTTGTTGGAAGGGAGATACTCTTTGGTATAAAGAGTGTTTGTATCTCTGCAAGAATTCCAACCTTAAAATCAAGATTCTCATAGAGTTGCATGAGTCTCCAGTGGGTGGTCATTTAGGATTTTTGAAGACATATCATCGAGTCAAGCAAGATTTCTTTTGGGAGGGGCTAAAGGGTGATGTTCAAAAATTTGTGGCTGAATGTTTGGTGTGCCAAAGGCATAAAGGGGAGACAATTAAGACACCAAGTCTCTTGCAACCCTTATCTATTCCTAGCCAGCGTTGGGAAGAGGTATCCATGGACTTCATCACAGGGCTTCCCAAATCTAAAGGTCATAATGTCATCATGGTGGTAGTTGATTGGCTCACTAAATATGCACATTTCATTGCATTAGCACATCCTTTTACAGCAAGTGCAGTGGCTAAAGATTTTTTGGAGAATATCCAAAAGCTACATGGTACACCTAAAGTTATTGTTAGTGATCATGATCCCTATCTTCACTAGTTAATTTTGGAAAGATTTATTCTCATGTTTGGGTACTCAATTGGCTCTTAGCTCTTCCTTACCACCCTCAATCAGATGGGAAAACAAAAGGGTTGTTAATAAGTGTTTGGAAGGATATCGTTGTTTCACTTCAAAGTCTAGAGTGGAGTAGATTGGCTACCACTTGCGGAATGGTGGCATAACACTTCTTTTCATAGCTCATAAAAATGTCTCCATTTTTGGAACTTTATGGATATCATCCTCCTTCCATCACATCATCAATTAAGGTGTCCCCAAGAGTTCAGGCGGTAGAAGACCACTTGCTTCATCAACAAAAAGTACTTTTAGGACTCAAGGAGAATTTAGCCATGGCACAAAATTGAATGAAACAACAGGCAGACCAACATCGTAGTGAAAGAAGTTTTGAAGTTGGGGATTGGGTCTTCTTGCGATTGCAGCCTTATAAGAAAATCTCACTAAAGTAGCAAAGAAAGAATAATAAGTTTTATCCAAAGTATTATGGTCCATACCAAATCATGTAGAAGATTGGTAGTGTTGCTTACAAGCTTGAGGACATACTGTAGGCATCGGGAACGTGAACAGGATGAATGTTGTTACCTTCTGGCTGTAGGACGTGAGGGAAGGTGAACTTTAGGCGGGTACGTCATCAAACATGCACAAAGAAGCTAAGGAATAGAGCTATCACTGAGTATCTCATCCAATGGAAGAAGTTACCAGTTGAAGATGCCACATGGGAAGATGAGGAGTTCATTGAAAAGTTTCCAAACTTGATTAGCATTGAGGACAATGCTTCTTTGAAGAAGGGGGGCATGCTACACCCCTAATATTAGTGTACATCGGGTTATGGATAGTCAGCTTGTGGCTATCTTAACTCTCTATTAAGTCATATTATCATTAGTATATTGTTATTTAGTTGTTTAGGTCAGCCTAAGTCTTATATAGGTGTCTCTAAGTCGGCCTAGGTGATATCCTTGGCATAAATAGGTATATATAGGAGGTTGTGAGTCTTATTTGATCATCAAGTGTGAAGTGTGTTCTCATTAGAGATATTTGGAGGTTTTCCCCCTCGAAGTGGCTTGTTATTCTCAGTTATTATCAAGTATTTGCAGCATATTTCATATCATATTCTTCTATTGTGCAATTTATTTATTAACAAGTATCGAGCATATCTTTCAGAAAAACCTTTCCTCGATGGTGTCCAATATACCACTCTGATGTAGAGGGTCTAGGAATTTGAAAGAAACACAAAGTTCTCAAGGTTTGCAAGACACAATCCCAACCACTCTTCCAGGCACTCTGATGGAGACAAACCTCAATAATGCACCAAATGTCTTATTTTCCTTCCTTATGGACCCAAACCTTAGGAACACTCTTAAGAGACCCAAACAAACTTGTTTTGAATGATTTCAAAGTAACCCTTTGACTTAGACACAAAACCAATTTTTCACCTTAACTAGGCTACTAGCCCAACTAGGCCTCTAGCGAAGGATTTTTGACTTTGCACTCAAAATTTCCAAAGGAACCTCCAAAATAATGATTGAAATAGATGTGGTTTGTGATGATACATAACATACTAGATTCTTGATGGCACTTGTTTTGGAGCACACCAATCAAAAATCTGATGTTTCCTCCAATTTAGGCCTAATTAGCCCTCTTTTACAAAGCAACCCCCCTTTAAACTCAACCCCTGACCATGAAACTTTCAAAAATACCCTTAAAATGACTCAAAACCAAGGATTCCAAGTTTTTAGGCTTCTATGACACCTATAACATGCTCAAACACAAAACCCTCACCAAATTGCTCCAAAACTAGGGCCTCTTGAAAACTAACCTTCCAATCACTTCCAGAACTTTCTCATTGACTCTACACCATTAGGAAAACATATTTAGTCTATCCCAACTCAAAAAAATGCCCCTCATTAAGGCAGATCTTCTGCTGCTATACCCTAGCCTCCAACTTCAAGCACTTTGCATTGTGAAATCTTGGTGTACACCTCAATATTCTTCTTCCCTGCACATTAGTTTGTTAAATATGTATGTTACATGTTAGGAATGATCCATTTCATAGGTCACAGCAGCATTCTACCTTGAAATGGATCAATCATCCATGAAAACCACCAAAACTAGTGAAAATTCTATGTTATTCTTGAGGATAGTCAGCAATATGTTACAAAAACTGATTCCTAACGTCTATCAGATCATTCAAGAGGTTAATTGAAAGTAAATACAGGTTCTTAAACCATCCAATTGATTAGAAATTCAAAAGGAATCAATAGATCATCAAAAAGACTCAAGAAAATGCAAGAAAACTGTGTTTTTTCACTATTTCCTGTAGCAGTCCGTACAGTCACTTCTCCAAACGCCCAACCTCCATACAAATGAATATTTTGGGGTTATAGAACCATTCCCCAACTGATCCAACCATTTTGGATTGATTAAGTTGCATAAAAGTGATTAAAACTCACAAAACTCATTTACCCGCCCAAATTGGAATTCAAAAATCTGAATTTTCCAACTCTTATTTTATTGATTCCTACAACCTAAAAACTATTGAATCTCTAACATCCAACCTTATTTGACATAATTAAAGCACTATATTCCTATCTAACCTCCTAGAACATGATTGTTCCATTTACATTGAAATTTGGTCCTAGGATCCTTATTAGGACCCTTAGGACTTTTGACCTCTTTAATGTGTTCACCCATTCCAAAGGCCATTATAGGCTCCAAGATATCATAATTGATGCTTTGAGGTGATTGATAGGTCTTCAAGACCCCTGCATTCTCCTATCTCCTGAAGAGTTCCTTGAAGAGCTTGGGTGCTCTGCTTCCCTAAGAAGAAGAGTTCTTGCCCCAAGAAGCATACATAATGTGATAACAAATATTTTGAAATGAATTTCTTGCCTTGTATTTCCATTAGAGTTTGTATTATTATCATTTTGATTTAATGGCATTATTAGTACACACATTGGTGCTTTAGGGAATTAATATCTGTAGTGTGTTATATTGTTATTTTTTCCATTTTGGTGTTTATGGTTCTTTTTAATGGATATATGTAGAATTGAGTCTCGACAAGGAATCTAAGTCAAAGGCTACTTTAGTACAAGAGGAGGTCAAGAGAAGAGCAGAAAGGATGAAGTATGACTTCAAAGGCATATGGTCGGAGTCCAAGATTGCATCTACTTGGTTAGAGATTGTAGACACAAATATGGGACATATAGATTATGATGACTTTTAGCAGAGGATGTATGGAAATGCACCAACCCAATTAACACAAATCATTACTCACACTGGGTTGGCTCAAGCAACAGGGTTCCCCCCAACACAATTATGTCCAAAGCTAGTCTTAGAATGTGCAAAGCACTATGACTCTAGAACAAGAATTATAATTGGCCCACAAGGAAGAGTCATGGAAAATCTTACTAAACAGTCCATTGCAAAGGTGTTCAATCTTTCCTCACATCACAAGCTCATTGAGGAAATTAACATTAGGGAAGAAATCAATTTTTATGATGAAGACCCCAATAGGTCTTTGGAGATCATGAATAACTCTTGGATATGGAAGCCCAAACCCCACAACTTGCAGCTGCCCAAACAACTACACAGGAGTGATTTTAAAATAGAATATCATGATATCATAACTCTTTTTTGTAGGGTCATGGGAGTAGAAGAGGCTCACATCTTTTATAATTGGATGTTCTACTCCATCACACAAATTGTGGCAAACAAGCATTATCATTGGGCTAGAATCATAAGTAACAATTTGGATTCCCAACTGAGAAGTGTACAAGAGACTAATATATTCATCATGACTTCATATCTTGTCTATATGTTGGCACATAAGACTAAGTAAAAAGATCTCAAGTGCAAAGGGACTATAGGGAAGGATAGGATATGGGATGTATAACCACAACTGTAACATAAAACATCCAATTATAGGAGGGAAAATGATACATTTTTCATGTACATTCCCAAGTTGTTACAGGATGCTCTTCATGTCAGAGTCTCTGCTAATTCCATAGAATTAATCAAGCAATATGGTCAATGGTTTATATAGTTTCAAAGGTTCACATACATCTAGGTACAAGGATCTCTAGTTGTTCCACTCAAATTACCAAGGTATCCAACCAACAAACTTCTAATGCTGGAACTAACAAGACAAATGGTAGGCTTTGAGGATATCCTACAACAAGAGATGAAAAAGAAAGGGCTAGGGGAGAAATTCCTTTTGAGAATGGGAACTCTAGAGGCATGTCCTATTTAGAGTGCTCAACATTTTGAAAAAGAGATGGAACAATGTGAACTATATTCTCATACTAACAAAAATAAATTTGATCCTTATGGAAAAGCCCATAAACAAGCCAACACAACATTTATGCATAAGGATCACATTGAGGATTATTGGGACAATTGCAAAGATGAATTTGATGCCATAAGAAGGAGGTTTATCTCGATTTCCTCTTAAACTAATAAGGCTATGTAAGGTGGCAGAGGTGCCTGATCAAGTGCAGGATGATGAGGTAAACATGGTTCAACACCATGACTATGAGCCTTACAAGAACAAGCCATTGCCTCCAATCAACTGGTCAGAGGAAGAGGTAATAGACTTGGACCAAGTCACTGAGCTAGTCAAGAATTACTCTAGGTTGTGGGTAAAGCAAAAGGTATTGGAGTTGGAGGTTGATGGTACAAAATTCACCGATGATTTGATGGGAGACTTGGAGTTTCAACTTGAAGAAGAGGTTGAAGATGGTAAAGGTGATGATACTGCTGAGCCTCATGAGGAGGATGCTCAAGAGGAAGAAATACCTATGTCAATAAAGAGAAAAACTAGGATCTAGACACATGTTAGATAGGGGGAGAAGCCATCTCCCATGGTGAAGAAGGTTATCAAAGCTAATGTTACAACTAAAGTAGGAGAGGCTTCACAACCTATAAGGAAGAGGAGAATAATCACTGAAAGACAAAAGGAAACAAAGGCTAGAAAAGGTAGTTCTACTACTGATGCTCCTTCCTTAGCAAAAGTTGTTGATGTGGAAAGTTCTGGGGAAAATCCCCAAGTTTTTGTCAGAAGAAATTCTCCCAAGCACAATGAATCTCCAATGAAAGAGATGAAAAATGCAGAGAAAGAAGTGCAAAATGAAGAGACACCAACTGATGATATAGAAAGGAGAGTAGCTACACGAAATAATTCTCCCATTATTTCTCATCATAATATAAAAGTCTTAGAAGAAGTAGTTCATGAGGAAGGTAATATATCTAATAACCCTTAGCAACTAGAGAAAGAAGATGATGAAGTCTCTACTCCTCAAAGTGGAGAATGGAAATTTTTTATATAGGAGATGAAGCAATCTATCTCTGGGGCAAAGAGAAAGATCATGGAATCTGAGGTAGTACAAGAAAAATCATCTAGGTCTCTAAAGAAAGTAATAATTGATGAACCGAAGGATCATCCCGAGGTAGGGGAGAATAGGGAAGAAATAGTTGATAGTTTGGACCTAGACAAAGATGAACAAGAAGATCAACTAGAAACATAAAAGAATGTTGAAGAAAATGTGGTTGATAGTCCAAATAAAGAGGTAGCAACTGAACACTCTACTATTGTTGAATGGTTGGAGAAAAGGATCAGTAAGAAGCCAATAATTGTCCAAGAAAAAACTCTTAGCTAGGATAAATTTCTTGAACAATGGGGGCAACCGAAGTAGAGGAAAAGGGCTAAAACTATTTCCAAGTTTTCAAGAGATGAGTTCAACAATAGAGTCATTCATGTAGCTGTCCCTATAGCAGAAAAATTCAAGGATGAGGTAAGACCCACTGATTATAGGGTGTAGACTATTAATTTGGGTCCAACTACCAAAGAACAAGAAAAGGAAGAGTTTTAGGAATCTTCATAGGCCATTCTCAGAAGACTTGCTAAGGAAGCAGAGGAGAAGGAAAACTTATAGAAATAGTTGAATGATGTTTACAAATATTTTCAACACCTAATGAAACCTCTGCAAGCTTGTACTGATGGTAGTTCATCAATTCTAGAGTGGTTGTTGCCTAAAGAGGCTGTCTCAAAACTAGAGAAGTTAAAATCCTTAGTGCATAGTACACATGACTAGCTTTAGGAAGTTAGTAAGAGATGGGATGAATCAATTGCACATATTTTAGGCATCCATACTAAGGCAGTTGAGTTCCTTGAATACACCTCTCAGTTTGTTGTAGACTGTAATAAGATTGATGAGTCCATTGTTGAAAAGCTAAACCAAATCCTCCAAGCACCTCAAGAGGAATTGAAAGAGATAAATATTTTCACTTTAGATGATATTGGAAAGGTAAAGGAATGGATAGAAGTTTGGAATTATAGAAAATAACTCCCTATTAAGGCCTTGAAGAAGATAATGAAGTTACAAGGAAAAACGAAGGAGATATATAATAGCTATATTAGTTTTCTAGAGATAATGACTGGGAGAAGGAATTTTTTCCAAAAGAATGTGAATATTAATAGGTTGTAGTCATGATGGCATGAAATCTATGCCCCTTCTAATAGTGCTCCAATCACCAAAGAAAATCTAGAAGATGCAACTATATATATCTCAAAACTGGATAAATATCATGAGTTACAAGTTGAGTGGAATAAAATGATGCCCCAATATTTGGAAGAATACAAGACTCACAAGACAAGAATTATATTTATTCCAGTTCCAGATCTAGAGCATGTGAAGGAAATATTGGAGAAATTCAAAGAATTGGCCAATAAATAAGAAGCCAATAAAGAAAAGGAAGATAGCTAGTCTCAAGCCACCTAGGGATTTGTGTCAGACATGTGACCTTCTAGTAAGCAAGGACAACTTCAAATTTTGTGCCATCAAAAGGAATATTTCTAGAAGAATCTAGGCCAACCTAGAGTTAGTTTTCAAGCATTTAATGTAATTTTATTTTATTTAAAAAACTCTAGTCCAGCCTGTTGGGCCTACCTAAGCATGTAAACCCTAATTTTGGGCCAACCTAATGTTACTCTTCTTTAAATTGAGGCTCCAACTTCATTTGTAAGGGTTATACATAGTTGGAATAGTGATAACTGAGCTAGGAGTTAGTATTTTCTGAGAGGAAGTGCTCAAATATTGTGGATACTTGAATTGTTGCAAACTTGGGTGATTCAATATAAGTAAAGACATTGTTATTTGGTGTTATTTCTTGTGTTATTCACCTTGCATGGTTCTTTTTTTTCCAAAATCTTTGAGAAATTTCTTTGATATTGTGGTCTCATGTTAGATTTTAGATTTAGATGTGATGCAATTTTGTTAACGATTTGAGATTTGAAGTGTTTGATCAATCCTTTGTCCATACTTTTAGCAGCTTGCTAATTGTAAGTTGTTGTGTAAAGTTAGCCTGGGCCTTGAATTCATGTGCTAAATTCAATTGTGGTTATTTATTCATTTCAATTGAAAAATAAGGTTGATTTGTGTGAATGCTTCATGATCTAAAAATATTTAATTCCTTAGAAGATTGCATTATTTCTGTGAGATTGCAGGTTAATTTGGGTTTAGTAGGAATTGGTTTGTGAAGGATTGGTCCACTTTGGATATTAGATTGTTTGCAAAATTGGTCTAGGAATTAGTTTAGTTTTAAAATATCTCTAAACCATTTATATTTGGTTATTTCTTTTAAAATATGAGTTAGGTTTTAGGATTAAAAGTGTCATCTTATTGCAAGATTTGATAAGTTTGAAGTTTCCAACATTTGTTTTGTAAGGTCCCTTGTGATTACCAACATTTTCAAATTTATCATTGAGTTGTTTTTCATTGTCAAAACCTAACATTAGAGACCTTGGGGTTATCTCTTGAGGCTTACTAATATAGATTTACCTTTCAAGAGAGATATGATACTAGTATTATGTCTGAGTTGTTGTGCAGAAAACACTATCAACAGATTGATGCTAGAAGGATGCCCTGGATAACCAAGTTGGATATTTTTCATTTTGTAGTTTCTCCTTAGATATTTTGAAGAAGAACTAGATCTACACCATGGGAGGAAGATTTTCAAGAGTTACAAGCCCCTACTAGGTCACTAAGGGCCAGAAGAAGGGGAGAATCATCATCTGCTCCACCATTTCCATCATCTCCATCATCTTCACCTTCATCAAGTCCATCATAATTTGATTCTAAGGAAATTCCCATTCAACAACCATAACCAAATTTCAATCAACCACTACCATCTCCACCACTACCAATGGATTTCTTGGAAAATAACCCATCATCCTTATCCTTTAATAACTACAATGTCATGCCAAAAAATCCTGAACATTTCTGCTCCAAGTTTCATATGAATGATCCTAATAGAATGAAAGAGGAGAAAATTAGGATTTTCTAGACTCATCTTAGGGATAGAGGAATCAATCATGAAGATGTTTCATGTAGGATTTTTCCATATTCCCTAGGAAAGGATGATTTTTATTGGTATAACCATTTTCCTATTGGGTCAATCCACAATTGTATTGAATTGGAAAATGCTTTTCTGTAGAAGTTTAAAATTCCCATCAGTTCCAATGAGTTGTATCTGCAGTTCACTAAGGTTAAAAGGGAAGTCAATGAGCTAATAGGGTCATTTAATAATATATTTCATCATGCATACACTAGGCTACAAGCTCCCTATGTTGTGGATGATGCTACTGCCTTGGAAGTTTACTCTGAAGCCCTTGACTGCCTTATTGCTACCTTCCTTAAATGGAGAACTAATCCTCCTAACACATTGCTTGGTGCCTATACAAAAGTAGTCAAGGTTAGCAAAAACTTGAGGCAACATTTGTTAGGACCTTTTCCATCTCTGGGACCAGCAGATCACCCTGGACAAATTCAAGCACTTAATCAGGCTCTAACCAATCATACACCTATCATGAATCTCGTACCACAATTTCCCTTGGTCCTCCAATGAATCAAGCTCCACCAATGCCTAGTTATCCTCAAAATGTTAGTCAACCCCTCAATCCTCAATAGCAGTCTAATTTCCCCACTTATTTGTAGAATTTTGAGGTATTGAATCAATCACTGAGCTTGGGGACACCACCAAGATATTCTCATAACAATGCAAGATCTACATCTTATAGTAATCTAGACAAAGAGAGGTTGGATGAGTTGATTGAGCAAGTCAAGAAGCTAAATATGGATGTAACTTATCTAAGGAACTAGAATAGCCAACTTCAAGTTTCCCAAAGGAACATGCAGACCAACTACAATAGGGAAAATAGGGATTCTACATAAGGGTATGGATAGAACTTTGATCGAGGGAAATCATCTGGGAAGAACTTTGATAGAGGATAGACAAATGGACAAGGATTTGATAGAAGAAAACCACCTAGGAAAAATAGAACATGGAATACAAGGACAAATAATGGAGGTGTTTCTCCATTAGATCAACTAGCTATTCAAAAAAATCCCTCAAGTGGAGTGTATTTAGCTGAGGTAGCTTAGTCAAGGTGGTGTATACTTCACAAGACTAATCAACATTCTGAACTAGATTGCCTTGAGTTCTAGACTGCTACATCCATCTTTCAGTATGAGGTTGAGAACAATTCCAACAATCAAGAATTGGTACCATCTAGCCCCTATGATTCTTTAGTCTTGGTGTTGAATCATGATCCTTTCCCACGAAGTGAAGAGAATGAACCAGAGCAAGAATCAAGTGAACTAGGTGACAAGGTGGAGCAAGTATGCAATGAGGATGAGATTTCACAATTGTTCAATGAAGGTACTGAGAATGACAATGGTGCTTTAGATGAGGAAGAAACTGGCATTGAAGAGGTTCAAATGTTCCAATAATGCACTAGAAAGTATGATCTAAGGAGCAAGCAAGCTGGAGGACCATTCACTACATCAATTCCTCCAAATAACTTCACCACTCCACCTGACCCACATGCCAGTAACAATCCATCCTATCCTCACGTGTCAACATAGTATTTCACAAAAGGAGGACAATCTAATTCCTCTAAGGGAAAGGACACTGATGAAGGTAAGGAGAAGCTGGTAGACTATCCTAAAGATACCCATGTTGACATGAGTATAGAACAATTGGGAGAATATGTAGCTGAGGAGCTCAAAAAATTGAAGGTAAGTCTTTATGCTTTTGAACTGTTAAAGGTTCATGCTATTAGAAATGCAATCTTAGGAACTTTTAAAACTCATGTGGTTCCTCAAGATAAGGTAGTTAATGAAGTAGTTGGGAAAACCCCTACCTCACAAAAAACAAAAGATCAAAATCAAGGGAAATCTAAGGATAAAGGGAAAGAAAAGGATAGGAATCAAGTTGCACAAGCTAATACTTAGTTGATTCTATTTCAAGGCAAGGTTGAAACTCCTCCTTTTCTAATTTATATTCATCTCTTTGGGAAAAAATTACACAATTTCCTTTTAGATTTAGGAGCCTCCACAAATTTCATGCCTTTAGTTGTTTATAGATCCCTAGGTATAACTCCTATAGCCTCTCAACGAAAGGTCACTTAGTTGGATAAAATGAAGGTGAATGTGGTAGGAGAACTAAATATGATTCCTATGTAAATTGCATTAGGCCCTAGGATTCAACAAATCATCAACATTCAAGTGGAAGATATTCTTGATATTTATGGTCTGATCCTAGGCAGAAATTTCACTAAGGCATTGAATGGGTATGTTTCAACTGAACATTCTCACATGTGGCTTCCTTGGAAAGGAGTTTCAAACCAAATTAGGATGAGAGGGAACCAAGGATGAAGTATGTAATCACTGAATATCAAAACACTTCAAATGAGATATTAGTATCGAAGGTCAGTTTGGGGAATTATGTACTAGTAGCTCCTCCTCTAGAACCAGGTACAAATGAAATCTTCATGTTGCAGAGTGTACCCAATAAGCTTACATCATAATCTAGTAGCACTGGAGCATTGGTTGAATCAATAGAGGAGGGTGATGATGAAGAAGATGGCCAACTCAACCTATTGGATAGTTTTCAAGAGTTTATTTAGAAGTGCATAGAATATCAAATCCAACTAAGTAGAAACATGAACTTTGAAGAGTTACTTCTTCCAAACTGGTGTAGGGTCCACAATGCTTCTCACTCAGAATTAGAGTGCTAAGATGAGTGTACAAAGTATATAGGATTATCCTAAAGGTAAAAGCTTGATACCTCTGGAAGAACCTCCAAGCAACAACAAAACTAATGAGGAGAGATTAAAAGGATCAAGGGCTCTTGGATGTTTGACACTCAGATTTGATGGATCCAAGTCTAAGCAGGGTGTTGGAGCTGGGTTTGAGCTGACTGGTACTAAAGGTAAATCCTTTTCTGCTGCTCACAAACTTCAATTCCACTGCACTAATAATGTAGTTGAATAAGAAGCCTTAATTCATGGACTACTGATGGCATTTGTTTGTTAACATATTTGTCCATCGAAAATGAATGAAATAACATGACTCAGAATGCCCAACAAGAAGAAAAAATAGTACTAACAGTTGAGTCACTTGCAATGATATTTGAAAGTACTCTCTACTTATTTTACAAGGTGCAAATACCTTCAAATGATTTGTAATGAATAAAAAAATCTAGCTATGCTTTTCACCAAAAAGCAGAAAATGTAAACTGACATCTACCCATAACCATGAAATAGATGTGAAGAATTAAATTTAGTATTAAGTGAATGCAGAAAAATGACACAAATTCCATTTACCCAACACCCACAGATAAGAAACAATGAAAAGAAAAGATAGAAAATTCCCTTCAATAGATGGGTTGTTTTGAATTCAAAGCTTCATAAACAATCACATATGCAGTTTGCTACAATAGATAGAAATTTGGAGAAAACTAATGAGTGCATTGACCCATAAATAGTTTATTTATTTCTCCAAAATATGAGTTCAAGGCTTCTCTGATTACATAACAAAACTCTATGAAAAGAAAATAATACTGCCCCTACTTCCCCTGTTTCCCAGAATAGCAGGAAAAAGGATCCCCCTTTATAATTTTTTTTTACAATATATAACCCTTCCCCTTCAATGAGACCATTCGGTTTCTGGAACCATTTCTTGAAAATCATTGGTAAAAAAATAATAAGGGACACCCCATCTTCTCGAGATCATAAGTTATTTTAAATGATTTCTTTCCAAAAGCATCCTCCTTTGTTGGTCATGTAACTGCTTCTTGAACTTGATTTTTCTTTTAATTATAATAATAAAAGAAACTTTCTAATTGTTAGTGTAATTAAGAACATTACACTTTCATAAGAACCTTAGGTAATATTTTAATTCTAGGTTAATTGTTCTCATCCTTATCTTGTTGAGCTATCTTGTTGCTCAAGATAAGATTAGGGAGTTATGCATACTTTGCTTTTATAAAGCAAATCATCTCATGTAATTATGAATTTGTAGAATAACATATTTTGCACACATCTTTTTTGCAAAGCTCTTACTTTCTATTTTTCTCTTTAGTGGAAGGGTTATTTTTTAGTTTTGCATTTAGGATATTGGTTTCTAACTTGCTTGTAATTATCGAGCCTTGATTTGCAGCCTTCTCATCTTTTTTTTGAGAAAATCATTACCCAAAGTTCATTTGGGATTCCTCGAGGGTATCATGCCTTGAGTTTATTTATGAGGTGTTTTGGATCAGATTGGGCCTCACCATTAGATTTAGAGTGCTGGAAAAAGTTAGGATTGGCTTTTATTTTGCAGATTTTGGTCATTGTTTGCTAGATCTATGAGGGTTTCAAGCTAGGAGATTTTTTGCAAGTTCTGGAGGTAGCTGATTATTTGGAGCAGTTTGGGCACAAATGGAGGTCACCATGTGGCGTTCGCGGTGGCCAAAAGAAACCCTAAGATAAGCCTTTTGTTTTCTTCAATTTTGGAGGATTGGTTGGAAGGAGAAAAATTTTACCGGGGAGGCCATACGGTGACCTTATGCCCTCCCAAAGACCGATTTTTAAAAATGAAAAAAAACATGTGTTTTTGGGAACTATGTAGTGCCTCTAGTTATAAAGTTTGTCACCCGGCCATGCCACTGGTAGCTACTAGGTGGCCTGAAATCCTCCACCACCATGGAAGCCCTTCCGCAGCCAATCCGCAGCCATTTCGCCCGACCCGTTCGACCACTCTGCAAAACCATTAGTCAATGGTAGACCAAGAGCCCATGACCGGACCACGGCAGACTTGCTAGCTTGAGAATATTGGTGAGCGAGTATATCTGACGGTTGTGACTTTTTCACGGCGGGGATTTTTTGCCTTGAAAGCGGCCTCGGCTGTCAAATTTACTTCGTGAATGGATGATGTGATGATGTCATCGTCTGCGAACGACCATAACGGAGCATGTCGATATTCCGAACTTCGGAAAGCGAGATATTGCCAAAAGATGGTTCTAAGAACTATCTTGTAGTGTAGTTTATTTTTCTATTTAGCTGAATTTATTGCTGTGTGAAGTCAGATTTTCATGTATGTCCTTTGAGCTCATAACTTTTTACCATGATCTCTGATTTTTGCCTCGTTTGCGGTGTTGGAAAGGTATTGAGGAGCTCTATGTTGTTCTCAATGCACTTTTTTCTATATATATCCCAGGTTGATCATTATTCCAAATTTTTTCAGATGGGTGTTTTTGAGATTACTTGGATGTTTTGGCAGTTGGAAGGGTGAAATTTGAATATTTAACTTCATTTGATTACCACATCATCTTATTTTTTGTTTATGCATGTTTTTAGCATTCTCTCCTTTACAATCGACCGGTTATTGCGGATAAATGAAATGAAGATTCCATCGGGGTTTTCTTGCATAATAATCCTAATTAGTGTATAGTTGTCACTTTGATCTCCATCTTGTTTTGGATGGGACGGGACGATAATTGATCTTAGCTTGAAACATAGCGGTCACATCGGTTCACACTAGATTGAGAGCTTATGATTTATTGATCCACGGTAGTTTCAAATCCTTCTTAGCAATGACCATGTTTTATAGTTAATGTTCAAAGAATCTTTATGGTAGTTGTTCCCATGGAAGAGTTTTAGTCTCGGTTTTGCATCGGCATCGAGATACACAGTTTCTAGATTTTGTCATCATTTCATCTACTGTTGCTTCACAGATTCCAAGGTTGTTCCAGTTTGTGAGTTTTCCAGTGTTCCATGGCATTAGGTCTGATGTCGCATTATTATGATTCTATTTTGGTTTCTTGTACAAAAGTATAATTCCTTGCTTGTTGGATTGCACTTCCAATGTTACTCCATAGTGTTCTTTCAGTGCTTCTTTGTAGCAGTCATCTCACTGTAGGGGGTTTTGTCCCACTGGGTTTTCCTTCTCTACCTCATTATTGCATTTGTACATGGGTACCTGATCAGGCCTTGTTGCTAGGACCCATTCATGTTTTCTTGCATTCATCTTAGTTTTAGATTGCATGCTTTTTAGTCTCCTACTTATGGGGGAATTATTAGTGTAATTAAATATTAGTACACTTGGATAACTTTACTTAGGTAATATTTAATTTCCTAAGTTAATTGTTCTCATCCTTATCTTGTTGGAAGGCTATCTTGTTGCTCAAAGAGATAAGATTAGGGTTATGCATACTTTTTTCTTTATAAAGAAATCATCTCATGTAATTATGAATTCTGAATAATAATATTTTTGCAAATCTTTTTGGGAATTTCTTGCTTTTTGTTGTTTTTCTCTTACATTGGAAGGTTATTTTACGGTTTGCATTTCAGATAACCCCAATTTTTCTTGATGATGAAACAAGACTCTAAAGAAATATTTTGTTATTTTGTTTTTTCTTTTGTCATTCATCACAACCACTTTCGTCCATGTTTCTTATGAACAAAGGCCCTATATTGCATTAACTCCTCATAACCCAACGTCATGCAATTACACCAATGGATTTTGAGAGGCAATTATTTATGGTTTGTAAAGCCATTGTGAATTCCATAATCCATTTTTTTAATCTCAACAGACTTGCCATAAAGACCAGACCTTTCACATTGCTGAATAGCTCAAACAAGAAATGGTGTTGAGTTTTCCTATTTGGTAAAATATTCTAATTACAACTTCAGTAGATGCAGTTATTTGAAATTTATAGGCCAAGGATAATTAAAAGAATCTCATCAATGTGATCTCCTTCCAACTTTAAGCAAGGTGACACTTTGCATAGAAATTTGCATTTGAAGTTTTTAAAGCCTCTTCAACAAATCTATACACATCCTATGATCATCAGGCCCATGAAATTGTATCCCTGCGGCCACATATTCTATTAAATGATACCCACCCTTGAGTGATATATTTGAAGGTTCACTGTGAGGATACCAATATCTATTATAGAACCTTTGGGAATCACCCACTACAACCTCTCCATTTTCATTTGGTGACTCATCAATGACTTCCTCAATCTTGAAAATTTATCCTTTATATGGCATGGTAGCACATCACACACATATTACTGTATTCACATTCCATAAGATTACATTTTTTGAAGTATTCTGTCACACAATATCATGGCATTCATAGGGATTGAGCAATAGTTTCTTATTCTATTCTTGCATGGCGTGCAATCCATAGCCAAAAGAATCATCCATTTTCATAGGAAGGCCAATATGCTAATCCATTTTACGATAGCTATATATCTATTCTTTGATATGCACCCATTACAAATTTGACATGGCTAATCTTGTGAGTGTAGCAACCAAATTACCAGTGCTCAAGTCCTGATAAGGAAGTATTCGGGTAAAAATTTAAATCTCTAAAGGGTCTATATGCCCCTCTAGATTATGAATTTCTATACCATTTTCCATATAAGTCAAAAACTGCTTCCAAAAACACCATGTAAATTGTTTCTAAGTATTATGTTTCATGAGCCAATGAATGTTGAATTTAAAAAGCCAGTCCATACTCTGTATTCACCCAAATGGTGTCGACAGATTGGGCGTTTCAAATAAATCTCGAACCCAATAAACTTTCTCTGGTTTGAAACATGCAATCCAATGCCAACATCCCTAACAAATCGCAGCTATAAAAAATTTGCATCTTTTGAATAAGCCATTAATTCTTGATGAGAATACCGATACAGTTCATGGGATTTAGCTTCACACCTGTATGTTGCATTTACTTGAAAGTTTCTAAAGTTTTTCCAACAAATTCGTTTCATACATATTCTATGATCATAGCATTCTGTGCAATGACAATGTTGATACATTTTGTAAAAAAACTCTTGTGTGGGATTCAAATTTGCATAGAAACTACTCCAACCAAACATATCTACAAGCTCCAATGCTATGTCGGGCGGTCAGGCCATTTAATAACTTTTGAACCTCATGGTCGGGACATCGACAATTATTAGAACTTTGGAACTTTAATTAGGAGTTCAAAAATTCTCAAAACCTTTGACTATAAAGGGTGTCACTCATAAATTTTATAAAGTCAGCAAAATTTCCTTTTAATAAAGACTCTTTAAGACACATGCTTCAAAATGACAATGCATTGACTTATTTATCAGGTGAATAAACTTGGGACCCAGAATGGAAAACTTCATAACTTTCTCACTAGAACTCCATTTTGCATGAAATTTGGATAACATGATGACCGAACATCACAGAGCAGAACCCAAAGAAATTTTAATCTCTAGCCACATATAATTTAAATTTTGGCCTCATTTGCAACTTGGCGATAGGAAAAATTAAAGTTTAATTTTTTTCAAATGGTAAGGTATTTTGGCGTAAAATTTGGGCATATTATGCGAAATAGGGTTAGGATCATGCTCATAAGAGTATTTTATTCCAAATTTAATGGATTCTCAAAAGTAATGAAAAATTGGGATTTGATAGGTTGAAAGGTGTGTAAAGGAGATGCACTAAAATTTGAAAATTTTCAATGTTCAAATTTGGGGAGTAACATTGGCTCTGACTAGGGACTGTATTTCCTTGTGAAATGCAGAGAACTTCAGAATCATTGGAGAGACCAGTCCAAGTCCATTGGGTATGGAGTGAAAAGAAAAGTAGGAAACTAGGGGGTTGCTTGCAGAAGGGTGGAGGGGAATTGAGCACAATCCAAAAATGAACAAGCCAAAACCGACTAGAACCTACAACACATCAAAAACTTATTTAGAAATATGTGTAGGGGTGTTAGCCCCTTACCTTTGGAAAACTCCCAGATGAATCATACGAAGCCATTAATAGGCTGGGAGAAATAGGACCTGCTACGAAAAAGAGATGTATGCTCATGAAGTGCTTGCAAACTGAGCAATAACATGCAGATCTAATGGCAACTCACCACATATACAAAGCTCTTGTGTATAAGCTTACAACTGAAAAGCCATTCCTCATCATATATCTTTATAGTTTCTTGAATATAACCAACCACAACTTCATGTTTTGTTTCAAATAAAAAGGAACGAATCACTCAACATAAGTTGGCTTGTATTGATTCAGATTAGCCTTCATTCAACAAAAAAACAAATGTCTTCATTTTCAATGGCATTATTAAACACCAAGTCATCACTTACTAAAGAAATTTTATTATTTTTCCCAACCACCAATTCAAAAATCATCAAATTAACCTCTTCATCTCTTTGAACTAAAAAATCACCAGGAACTTCTTTCATAAACATACAATCAACAACAAAAGTTTTTGAATATTGATTTTGAAATGTCGACATTATGAATATCACCACTTTACATTTGTATACATAAATCAGAGAAATCAAATTTATCTTTCTCAATAATATATCTTTCTGGTTTGTTTTTTTCATGAGAAGATAATAAATCTTCATCAATAGATTGAGAATCATGCAACTCAAAAATAGGATTATCTCTTACCTTTGAGTTTTTATAGTATTTTTAATGCAGGTACAAGGCATTAAATCTACTCCAATTAGTCTTATTTTCAATTCTCTCATACTCTCCTTTCATTTCTATTGTTATATTTTCCTTACATGCAACATTTCTCAATACATTATTTGTACATACAAGGGAAACACCATACATTGGACTTTCTTTCTGCAGACTACATGATTAATCAATTTTTGGGTCTATGTTTGACAACTATGGCATTTGAAAATTACTTTCAATAATCATAGGATCAAATTTCACATGAACCACATCCTTTCCTTTTGCACAAACAAAGTCCTCATTGAGAACATATGCAGGTTGAGAGAAAAAAATTTCCATACCTTTAGCAAATTCAATAGGACTACCCTTAGATGCATGTATTCCTTCTTTTGATAGTCTCTTTTCTTCGACCTTCTTATCAAAATTTGTGTCTCCTTTTTCATCATTGGAGTTGCAGGTGAATGTATTTATATCAATTTCTTCAATATGGCCATTTACATTCACAATCCCACACCGAAATTCATTGGCTAAATCATTCAAGAATGCAACATGAATAAAAATAGCTTTATGATTATCTGATAATGCATCTTCCTCAAAAGAGTTGAATGATGTTTCAACTTGACTTGGTTGAATGGATGCTAAGAAAGATTCTAGTCTTCTATCTTCAGCCTGATTCAAAATCCTTTCTTTTTGCTGATTCCATGATAATGGTGAGTCACTGGATTTGATCAATATAGGCCCAAGATCTTGCTCACTAATAACACTAAGATTAAAAGAAGTTGGGTCTTCATTTTGTAGCTCCTTCTTAAGTAATGTCAATCTTTCTACTGCTGTCTATAACTGGTAAATTTCTTGTTTAAGATTTTTGATCATATAATATCTTTTATGTACCTTTGTCAGCAATATAGAAGATTTATGATCTTTTGATGGATGCAACTTCTTCTTTTCAGCTTCATAGATTCTTTCTTTAAAATCATTCCACAATGAATGGAACACTTCATCTTCTCTAGTCAAAACCTCTTCTAATATCTTTTCAACTGTTAGTGCAGATTTCTTTCTAAATTGGCTTCCTTGCTTGGCCTGGGCTTGAATCATTTTTCTGAGATCTTTAGATAAACAGAGTTGCCAACCTTCTTTTCTGGGAAGGCACCATTAAATATCTGAAACAAAGCACCAATCTTTTCGTTCCCTAGCGGAGTTGCCAAAAATCTATTAGTTAACAGATTTATCCTTCAAAAATGAATGAAAGAACATGACTCAGAATGCCCAACAAGAAGAACAAATAGTACTAATAGTTGAGTCACTTGCAATGATATTTGCAAGTGCTCTCTACTTATTTTACAAGGCACAACTACCTTTAAATGATTTGCAATGAATTGAAAATACTGGGTATTCTTTTCACCAGAAAGAAGAAAAGGTAAACTGACATCTACCCATAACCGTGAAATAGATGTGAAGAATTAAATTTAGGATTAAGTGAATGTAGAAAAATGACACAAAGTCCATTTACTCAACACCCACAAATGAGAAACAATGACAGGAAAAGACAACAAATTTCCTTCAACAGATGGGTTCTAAATTCAAAGCTTCATAAACAATCACATATGCAGTTTGCTACAATAGATAAAACTTTGGAGAATGATTACAAAGGCACAAAGACATATGCAATCAAAAGAGAAAATTAATGAGTGCACAGACCCATAAATAGTTTCTTTATTTCTCCAAAATATGAGTTCAAAGCCTCTTTGATTACATAACAAAATTGTGTGAAAATAAAATAATATTGCCCCTACTTCCCCTATTTCCCAAAATAGGTGGAAATAAAGATCCCCCTTTATAGAATTTTTTTACAATATATAACCTTCCCCTTCGATGAGACCATTCGGTTTCTAGAACCGTTTCTTGAAAATTAGTGCACAAAATTAATAAGGGACTCACCATCTTCTTGAGATCATAAGTTCTTTTAAATGATTTCTTTGCAAAAGCATGCTCCTTTGTTGGTCATGTAACCACTTCTTGAAACTAATTTTTCTTTTATAATAATAAAAGAAACTTTCCAATTTTCTTGATGACAAAGAAAACTCTAAAGAAATATTTTTTTATTTTTTTCTTGCTTTTTTCGTTCATCACAACCCACTTTTTGTCCATGTCTCTTACAAATAAAAGACCCCATATTGCATCGACTCTTCATAACCCGATATCGTGCAATTACACCAATGGCTTTTGAGAGGCAATTATTTATGGTCTATATGTTGGTTTTATTTTTACTGTAACTAGGTTGGTCTTCATCCTATGGAATTGCCAATTCCAATCAGAACCTTCGAAGGACCTAGACCAAATGACAAGGATTTTTAAAGACCTCCTACACTTTGGGCTCTGCAAGACGGGAAGAAGTTCCCTTAATACATTACAATCTACTTGTATATATAAACAACATTAACAAAAATAGATAACCTCATTTAATAGCTCAACATAATAGGATAATACTGAATAGAATTGCTTGTTCATTAGTAATATCAACTATTTGGGGCATGAGATAACTACAACACATGGGAGTTTAAAATGATTTGAATTACAAAAATTATAAAAGAGGTTACTAAGCTACAAGATAAATTAGTGCGAATGCAGGCCGTGATTCAAACACATAAAAGGAATTCATCAGCAAATGACATTCAACTGGTGGATTTAAATTGTTAATGCCACATCATTTGTTAGTGTCTTACACCAACAATCCCTCCTATTATCAATCAAATTCTCCTTACCAAATCCAACTTGCACACTTGAAATCAACATTTATACGCTCCAAAGCATTTAACCATTTCTTTGAAATAAACCCATAAACAAATAACACAATCTCATGTCTCACAAAATTTGAGATGAAAAACTCAAAGATACTTTGTATTATTGAATTCATATGATTAAACTTGTACAAGTATGGAGACAATTTTAAGATATTCATGAATATGCACACACTTTCATGATTTATTTGCATAAAATGGCTACATTTGCTCATAAAATAATTTTTTTACAACTTACAGACTCAAATTATGACCCAAAACATGACATTTTCTATCTAAAAAACCCCATACAAATCCTAAGAACCAGAATAAGAAATTGAGAAGAGAAGATAAGAAAAAGAAGAAGAGAAGGATTTAGAAGAAGCCCTAAAGCCAATCCAGAGATGCCATTTGGAGTCCTCTTCACCATCGATCCATAGCAGAAAAGCCTCTCTCCTCTCTTTGCAACAAACTTTTCCTCCAAATCTGCCTTTGTTGTTAGCTGTTCTTCAATAGAAAATATGCCCATGTGAAGAATCTCCAAATTCACTCAACTGTTGGAAAACAACCTTTCCTGTGAAAATCCTCTCTTTCAGCTCTTTATTTTCTATTGCTGCACTTTATATGTTTCCTTCTAACTTTATGCAAAGAAAAATATATTATGCCATATGTATAGTGAATATAAAATTCACTTTTACTTGTCTTTCCATTTACATCCAGCAATAAAATATTCGACTGCACAACAAATAAATTCACTTTATCATAGTGAATAGTTAATTCGCATTATTTCCCAGCAAGGAAATATTTCCCATAGTGAATACTTTTTACTCATAAAGTATCTTGTACCATTCATCAATATTTTATTTCACTTTATAAAAGTGAGAGCATTTAAACATTTATTGAGCACAAAAGACTTTACCCACCATCTAATATAAAATTCTATGGGGCCCACCATTTATATTCACCCACAAACATTTAATTTTAAATGTTTTTCCATTAGAATGGATGGAAGTCTCATCAAATAAATTCATCGGGAAAATAATTAAAACTATCCCCATGCATTCAAATTTTTCCAGGACCCACCATACACGTGGTGGTAGCCCGCTATCTCATGAGACTTAAAAGGCATGTAGGTTTTCTTTGTGATATGGCAAGGGAAGGTGAAGATTTAATCTGCATTCTGTCTTTATCTCCACTGTAGATCCCCCTCCTGCATCTTTTACTCTTCATAATTTACACCTAATTTTGCATTTCACACATCTGCTCTACAATTGTTTTGCTTGACAATGGCGCCATAACCTATGCTTTGATGGATGTCCACACTTTCTCCAAACCTGTGCCTTGAAGATTTCTAAAGAATTTTCTGCAAATTACATTTTATGGCATTCCACCTCTCATCTGGTGTGTGGCTTCATGTTGGCTAGGTGGCGTCCCATTCTCCCTGCTTTGATGGGTGTTCATTCCTTCCACAAGTGCGCAGGCCATATGCATTTTTTTTAAAGTTTCTAAGGCCATTTCAGTAAATCCATTTGATTCTGCATGATGCATGCCTTTCTTGAAACCACATTGTTTGTTCTTTGATGGATCTCCACACTTTGTTCCTTTCGCACACCTCCCAGTTGCATTTGCTAATATTTTATGAGGGCTTTTCAGTGGATTCATTATGTGTATGAGTTGGGCATGACTCCTCTCTGCCAAGTTTTTCCTCTTTGTGTGTGGTAGGAAATAACTAACAAAATTCCCCAATCCTTTGTATTTTGTTGGGCGCCTATGGTTTCTTCCAATGCATGCAACTTGCATTGGTTTGAGAATTTCTAAATATTTTTCAAAAATCCATTTTGTACATATCTTGCAGTCACGACATTGCCAAGTTGCATTTACTTGAAAGTTAATGAGGTTTCTTCAATGCAACCATTGATGGTTCGAGCCCCTGTTCCTGTATTCTCCTATCCATTTCTTGTGTGACTTTCATCTCATCATGGTGGTACCCATCTATGCCTCTACATCTATTATCAAGGCCTCTTCAATGAACCATTTGGTGGTGCGTATTTAGCAAAATCCATTCTGAACATATCTATTTTGTGAATATTCTGAAACATGGCGGAATTGCCTTATTCTAGCTTTGATGGATGACCATACCCTATTTCATTTTACAGTCCCCTCTTCAAATCTGCATTTGATTAAAAGTTTCTAAGGATTTTTTAGGAGAGCCATTTGAGCAATGTGTGCCAATCAATTTTCATTTTTCTTTGTGTGTATCATGCTCTTTGTGGAATTCCACTATATTCTATGCACAAATGATCAAGGCATTGCATTTGTTTCATTTTTATTTTCTAAAGCCTTAGTAATACATTCATTTTTCTGTATAGGCTATCAATACAAGTGTCTCCCTCTCTTAGCTGCATTGACTTGAGAGTTTCTACAACCTCTTAATAAATTCATTTGTTTAAGGGCCTTTCAGTATTCCTTTTGTTGGACCTTTTGTGGATGTCCATGCTTTGTTGTTCTTATTGTGCAGAGTAATGGATTAAAGTTCCTTTATCCTATGTGCTTCAATAGATTCTCACACCTTGTGCCATGGCTGCTCCATTAGTCATCACTCAATACAAGCCTCATTCTAATTTTATTCAATGCATTTTACCCGTATTACATGCATCCCCCATGCTAGAGTTTCAAAGCCACAATCTAGCCTTTGGTATCAAGCTATAAATTTTTTCAATGTTGATTAAGCTTCCTCAAATTATGACTTTGTTGCTTCACATATATGCCACTTTGGAGTTCAATCAATGAACAGATGATATATGTGAATCAAAGGTGACATTTGTTCCACTAAGAGAAAGCATAATAAAAATTTGAATGTTATCTCATGAATTGAATTACTGGGATGATTGCCATTTCTCAAATTGCCCTTGTTCAACTCCTTTCAAAGCATATAGTACTGACATATCCAACATGACAATTTTTTACTCCATTTTGACTATGATCTTCACGACATGGCTACTCATGAGTTCAAATTTGTGTCCTTGAGAAACTATATTTCAACATGAACCCTTACAAGCTTATAATCGTGCAAAGGATGTCGGGTCCCATGTGGACTCAGCTAAAAAAAAAATTGTTTTCAAACAAGTTTCATGTTAAAATTGACTTTAGGTAGCTTCTGAATGCACTAGAAATTGAAAACATGAACTGGGTCTTCATTAAAACTGCTTTCTAGCTCATTTGGAAAATGGTGGAAACTAGCCAAGTTAGCTCCAGAATCGGCTTTGAAAACTGATCAAACAATCTCCTGGGGCCATGAAAAGATGTGGGAATGTAGAAATTCAGTCCAAGAATGCATTGCAAAAGATGGATCAGAGAAATCAATCATGAGGAAAAATTTATTAACTAGCAAAGTTGCTTACTTGAACTTTTCTGAAATTGCAGCCTTTCTAAACCAATTAAAATTGATCCAATCACCCATTTTGATAAATAGCAAATCAACTCCTGAGAGGCTGCCACCGGACACAATAGATCATTTAGGTATAGGGAGAATGTGTGCAAGAGGGATTATCCTGAAACATCTCCCATCAAAATTTATTGATGCTCGAAGTTGGCCTCTCAGAAAGGTTTCAGTGCAAAACTGAAGAAATTCCATTTGGTTTTGATTTGCTAAAAATAGCAAATCAACATGTGAAGCTTTGAAAACTGGCATGCAAGTTCATCTTGGTATAGAGAATGTAGAACAACATTCATTTTAGAATGATGATCATCTGGTTTTAAAATTAAAGCTCAAACGGGAGGCAACTCTGCAAAACTGAACGTTTGCAAACAACAGAAAGGTTGCAAAACCCTCCAGCTTCACTTTTCAAAACCTTGACAAAACTTATCATGGGAAGCTAAAAATTGACATGCACATTCATATATGACACATGAGTGTGTTTGCAAAGGGATTTTGCACGAAAATCAACGGGCTCCAAAATATGACCCTCCAAAGTAGGTCATTTAGGCAGGTTCATTAGGGGCACTTCTGAAAGTGCAGAGGCAAATGTTTTGATATAAGCATCTCAAATTCGCAAAATTTGAGAGTGCCATCAGTGGCTCTGACTGGGGATGTATTCCCCCAGTGGGAATAGCAAGATTCCAGATCTCTGGGGAAGTAGACCAAAAGCTAAGTCATCAGGTGTCCAAACTGCTCCTTTATTCATTCTTCTTTTTCAACTTCATCTGGTGACACCAGGCCACCAAATGAAAAAGGGGAGTCAACGTTTACCTCTGTCAAACACAATTCTGTAAAAAGAACTTATCTCCCTCAACTCATGCTTTCCTCTGTCAAACCATAACAACACGGGTGACTGCACCCTTGCAAAGATAAGTATCAGGCTGTCTTCGTGCAAGTGGAAACTTGCTCTCTATTTGGCTTTGTCATCAATTGGAAACCAAATCAAATAGGCCACATCATTTTCACTTTCTTCATTCTTTGATTTTATATCAAGTGGCACGATTTGAAAATGGGGATCAAGACCATATGAAAGCACAGTCTGATCACAACCATTTTCTTGATTGAACATGCTGGTACCTCTCAATAGACCATCATATACAAAATCATCATGTTCATAATCACTATGCATTTGAAAGTCAGACATACTTTCCAAATGCTGATTTTCATGTGGCAACAAGCTATCATATTCATCATTTACATCATTCTCAAACTGGAAACAACATTCCTCAGTATCTTGCACATTGCCACATTCCATGAAAACTCCTTCTAGCTAACAAAAATAGCACTCACAATCTAGTCGTTAGTTTGCACATAAATGGTAAAACCATCACAAGAGCTGAACAAAAGATCTTGTTCATCATGCAAACCATCTTGGCATATGTCAAAGACAAAAGATGCATATTCTGGAGCATCCTTATACTGATTACTACAACATAGGCACATCTTTTGACACTTCGGTTCAGGTATATCAGAATATACCTTGGCATCATGGAGACAGGGATCAGATGCAACATTAACCTCTAAAGAATGAGTAAATGCACTCATCTCAGGTTTGAGAACATATTTTGATGCATTCATGTCATCATTATTCGTCTCAAAACCAAATACTTCAAAAGTAGGCTCAAGTAATTCAACATCAACAGGGACAACAAGAATACAACTATGTGCATTGGTTTTTGCATGTGCAATGTCAGTTGATATATGTGTTGACTCAAAAGTGAAAGATTCATTGCTAGTTGAAAACTCCTCATTAGCAATATGACTAGAATCTTTGTTATCTTTCACATAAATTCCTTTCACATAGGATGGAAACATATCATTGTTCACACTCTGAAGATAGGGAGCATCAAATAGGAAGCAATTGTACTCAACTTCACACTCATCAACATGAAATTCACCATTATTCTCACTCCTTGGGTGCTCCACACATGGATCGAGTGTTTCTGTAGTGTCAACACAATTTGAAACTTTACGGTCATATGGATTAGCAAGCTCTTCAATATCATCAATGGATAATGATGTTGATTTAGGATCCATATATATGTCACAATGTGCCACTTGATTATTCCAAAATGAATCCATTATTTCATCATCATGCTCTTCATGTAACACAAACCTTTCCATTTTTGCTTCATAAAAACAACCATGAAGAGCAGGTGCATAAGCACACTTATCAACATCTTCATCATATTCAACATTATGTTTTGAGTTGACATATTGATCACACACATGTTTGTCTTCAAATTCTGCATCACTCTCACAATGAGCTTGCTCTACTGATAGTGGATCTGAATCACATTTTGTGTATTCACCATGAGCATTTATATCATTGTATTCTTCAAGTGAGGAATATACTTCCATATCATCATCAGGAAAGCAATCACAATCTTCACAGGAGCAGTCAGAGATATCAACTTCATCATGATTTTAATCACAAGAAAAATTATCACTACTTGAACCATGTTCAAAATCTTCAAAATAAATGCCCGAGGCTACACTTTCAAAATCATAATCACTACTTTGTAATGGTGTATCAACAACACATACATTGTAATTACTAATCACATCATGACATGGGATATCATTCTATTTTTCATTTACTTTTCTATCACCTAAGATATCACAAGAGAAAAATTCTTGCATATCTACTTTGTCATCATCCCATGTGTCATCATTTTCCTCACTGCTGCAAAAATTTGCACATGTTCTTATTGTAACCCGATTACACTATTCATGTTCATCCATACAGCATGGAACTTCATTTTCTGCCATATCCTTTTCACTTGTTTGCATTGTTGTCTGATTTTCTTCAAGAAGATAGTTGTTGTTTACATTTTGAGAATCTGTATTTTAAGCATAACCACATTTGGCTGATTCCACCACCCTTATCCAACCAAGTACTTGATCAAAGCTATGGGGTTTCAATTTCTCTGAAAAAGTACTCAGCTCAGGTTCATAAATATCACAAAACAAATCAATGCACACAGATTCCTCAAGTTTTAAATTTTTGGGGACTCCTATCAAAGCATCCAAAAATCTTAGAAACAACTTATATGGTGATTCCCCCTCTTGTCTCTTCATTTCATAAAATTCTTGCACAAAATACTTTTGATCAATAGTGCTTCAATTTTGTTGACATTCAACTTGGAACTCACTATGATCTTCATGCTTTGATGATGGAGAAATCACAACATTAAGAGCATTGTCATCTTGACAATCATTTCCATTATCAGATCCTTGAATTCTATCTGTATGAGGTGTATTAGGGTAATTAACACTTGCAGCCAAATACCCTTTCATTATTGAATATTTCAGATTGTTCTCGATGTCCATAGCATCTTGATATGCCTGATGTAATGTTGCAGGCTCCTTATCTCTCTACAAGAGACCCATCTTCTTGTCAAATTCTCCCAAGTACATGACCAAACATTCAACATCATTTGGTCTTATGTCTTCAGGAATCTCTCTTATGATCTTTGAATCTTTGAGGTTAAAATATGGGACTAATTCATCATTTCCTTTCTCCATGTTCATGAACCTTTTCCTTATCAGAATAGGGTCAATCCTTTCTCCAAATTGCTCCAAGAATACTACCTTAAACTCTTCCCATGAATGAATAGAAGATGTTGGCAGATAAGAGAACTATTCCCTTGCCTCTCCTCTTAAGGACTAAACAATAATCTCATGATCACATCCTCATAATCAACCTCATAATCTTCCTTCACATTTCTCAATTCTTGGAGATGTCTATCTGTTGATTTAGACTTGTCACCAGTGAATCTTGGTAACTCATCTCTAACTTTAGTTGGAATGTCATTTGGGTAACCAATAAATCCACTAAAATTGATGGCTCTGTACCTTCCAGTGCTGAAACTTCTTCGACCATTTGGCTAGGACTGATCACAAACCATGGTTCCATTTTGAACCATACTAGGATGCATATATCGAAGCATTTTAACATGCCTCTTTCATAATTCACATATCAACTCTAAAGTTTATCATTCATTTTCCCTGTGTCTAGCTTCTATCATGATCTTAGAATGTTACAATACATAATGCAAATGCATCTATGCCTAAGATCAATTTAATAGGCAAACTTAAAAACTAGTATACTTTTCCAGCATAATACATAAGCTACAAATTACAATTCAAAAGTATGCAAACTAAATATACTAATCATTTCCCTCTCTTAGTTCTAATCACTCCATAGGGAAGCAAGGTTTATTCTAAGATGTTCAAATATGGTTTTCATATACAATTTTCTTGAAAACCAAGAATTAAGAATACCTGGAAACGTTGAAGCTGTTGCAGATTGTCTTCTGATTGTAGATATGGAACTGTATTCACCTCTTCATCAGGTTCTTGTAATAGAGCCTCCACCTCTCTTTGTAGAGGACTGAATTTCGACTAGAAGGAAGTCATTTCTAAGTTCCTTTCACCAGTAGACCACCACAAATATTAAAATAATCAGGTTCACTGCAACAATTATCTCTCCAGGCTTGAAATCCTTCATTATTGGAACTGAATTCAAAATGGAAAACAATAATATGACTCTATGCAAATGATATGAATTTTTTTGGATTCTTTAGTGAGAATTTTCTCAAATTCTCCCCAACAAAGTCACCATTTTGTTGGTTTTTTTTATTGTAACCAGGCTAGTCTTCTAATTTACCTATGGAATTTCCAATTCCAATCAAGGGCGGCTCGAAGGACTTGGACCAACTGACGAGGATTTCAAAGACCTCCTACACTTTGGGCTCTGCAAGACCCAGGAGGGTGATCCTTTAATGCATTTACAACCTCTACACCATTATCATAAATGACATTAGCAACAATAGATAATCTCATTTAATAGCTCAACATAATAGGATAATACCAAATAGAATTGGTTGTTCATCAGTAATATCAACTATTTGGAGCATGAGATAACTACAACACATAGGGATTTAAAATGATTTTGAATTTATAAAACGTTTTTGAGGTGCACTAAGTTGCAAGATAAATCAATGCCTTATTCTGGGCCATGGAGTCAAACACATAAAAAGAATTCATCAGCAAACGACATTCAGCCAGTGGATTTAAATTGTTAATGCCTTGCATCAACTGTTAGTGTCTTACACCAACAATCCCACTTCTGTTATCAATCAAACTCTCCTTACCAAATCCAACCTACACCCTTGAAATCACTGTTATCTACTTAAAGCATTTAACCATTTCCTTGAAATAGACCCATAAAAAAATAGCACAATCTCATGTCTCATGAAATTTGAGATGAAAAACTCAAAGATACTTTGTATTATTGAATTCATATGATTAAACTTGTACAAGTATGGAGACAATTTGAAGATATTCATGAATGTGCACACACTTTCATGATTTATTTGCATAAAGTGGTTGCATTTTCTCATGAAATAAAAAATTTATAGCTTACAGACTCAAATTATGACCCAGAACTTGACATTTTCTATCTACCCAGCCCCATACAAAGCCTCAGAACCAGAATAAAAAATTGAGAAGAGAAGAGAAGAAAAAGAAGAAGAGAAGGATTTAGATAAAGCCCTAAAGCCGATCTAGAGATGCCATCTAGAATCCTCTTCACCATTGATTCATAGCAGAAAAGCCTCTCTCCTCTCTCTGCAACAAACTTTTCCTCCAAATCTGCCTTTGTTGTTAGTTGTTCTTCAACATAAAATATGCCCATGTGAAGAATCTCCAAATTCACTCAACTGCTGGAAAACAACCTTGCCCGTGAAAATCCTCTGTTTTAGCTTTTTATTTTCTATTGTTGCACTTTATATGTTACCTTCTAACTTTATGCAAAGAAAAATATGTTATTTCCATATGTATAGTGAATATAAAATTCACTTTTACTTGTCTTTCCATTTACATCCAGCAATAAAATATTCAATTGCACAACAAATAAATTCACTTTATCATAGTGAATATTTAATTTGCATTATTTCCCAACAAGGAAATATTTCCCATAGTGAATAATTTTTACTCATAAAATATCCTGTACCATTCATCGATATTTTATTTCACTTTATAAAAGTGAGAGCATTTTAAAATTTATTGGGCA
>VDFB02205609.1:0-11874 GCA_007258455.2 Sequoia sempervirens
GCCATAAAATAATTAATGTGGTTGAAAAATTATGAAAATCAAAGTGGCATAGTGAGGGACACAAAATTTAAGGTTTCTTTGGAGAACTAAGCACGTATTGAAGTACACTATCATTTTCTTCATGAACAAAGTAAAGAGAAAATTGTGTAGATGCAATACTCAACAATGATAATGTGATGACAAAAACATTAAACAAAGGTATTGGTAAAAGATAAGTGTAAGGTTTGTAGAGAAGGATTTAATGTACAATACTTTAGTTTAAGAGTACATTTTAAGTTCCAGGGAACTGTAAGTTGAAAAATGGTCATACATTAAAAATTTCTAATTTTAATAAGAAAGCCAATGCAAAATGTATGCACATACAAATTTATGTTTAGGTGTACTAACCAAATTATTGGGTGGGGTAATGCACAAATTATGGATTCCATCCCATCAAATGAATACTCATGTTTTTTCAAAGTAAAAGTCCTAAACACAGACTTGAGAGTGAGAGAGAGAAGAAACAAACATGTACCTTGTTTCTTTCTATGATAATTTTCCAAGTTTTGTTCACGCCTCTTATGTTCTTCTTTTGACAATTTTCGTTGAGACACATTTTTTCTTTTTCTTTGTTGTCCTATTTTCTTCTTCAACTTAAAGATGAATCAAAACAAGTCCTCTACCAACTTAGTTAAATTATCCTCCAAATTTTTCCTTGATTGATAAAAATGAAAAGTTGTCGAGCTCCAATATTTGCCTCCTTGATAAATGTGCAAAAACTTCTCCAAAATCTAAAAGCCCAAGTGATATAAATGACAATTAATCTTGCAATTTGATATCTAGAATAATGAAAAATAAGCTTCTATTTATATGCATATCCAGGATGGGAAAAAAATTATTCTAGTGTACATGGAATAACTGGATCCTAGTTTAGATGAATCAAGTAGTAAACAAACAAGTTATTTTATTCTGGACAAGCTATTTAATCTCATAGGTATGCACAACATATCTAGTAATTTTAGAATTTTGTTAAAGTGTCAAAATGTATGACAGAGGTATAATTTGAATCTCGAATCTTCAACTTATATTTGAATTGAATTTCAAGTTACTTGTCAAAACAATAGAGGTATAATTGAATTAAATTTTCTTCATTATATTTGAATTCTGAATTTCAAGTTACTTGTCAAAAACGTATAATAGAGGTATCATTTGAATTGAATTTTCTTAATTATATTTGAATTGAATTTTGAGTTACTTGTCAAAAATATTATATTTTGTTCTCAACTCAATGGTTCATGTTGCTTAATAATTGAATTTTTGGCCAGATCAACATGAATGAACTTAATTATAAAGTGGCATCGATTTCCTAAAATTTACCTTAGAGATCAAATGTATATTTGAAATATAAAGGAAATGTAAGCTGTGGGCGATCATAAGAAAACATGTATGTATATTGAATATTTAAAGCAAATGCATACATATTATGTGTAAAACATGTTTAAACCATGTTAAGCAAAACACATGTACATACATGTAAAGGATTCAATACATATAAACATAACACATATTATATAAGCAAGGAGAAATGCGATGTAGTTAAGTATCATATAAGAAAATATATGTACATATCATATAAGCAAAATGTAAATTAAAGATCATCAAATGTCAAATACTGAAGATCAACAAATAAGCAAATGTATGTATATCATATAAGAAAATGTAAGTTAGAGATCATCAAATCTCAAATACTAAAGATCATCATGTATAAGCAAATGCATTTGGTAAAGATCAAAAATCTA
This sequence comes from Sequoia sempervirens, assembly GCA_007258455.2. Classification (NCBI taxonomy): domain Eukaryota; kingdom Viridiplantae; phylum Streptophyta; class Pinopsida; order Cupressales; family Cupressaceae; genus Sequoia; species Sequoia sempervirens. The sequence continues at coordinate 1,779 of VDFB02205609.1, forward strand.
GTGTGCATGTCCTAATATGAATGTCTACTCCTAGTCGAATGACCATCTGAATGAGAACGGTCCTACTCTGATGGATGTGCTGAGCCCTGCAAATAAAATTGTGTACAAGATGTGTTAAATACATATAATTTATATTAAATAAATTTTATGAAAGTTATTTTTAAATGGACTTGTATTTTTAAATATCAATCTAGATCTATGCATACATAAATATTGCATGTACATATACATGTGTGATTATATAAAAATGTAAAAATCACATGTCCACTGGCAGCAGATTCATCCACAGAGTCACATTGATCATGCACATGATCTGGACCAAGGCTAGGAGTGATATGAGATATGTCCACCTGTAACAATATATATACATATATATATCAATTTACATGAATATCTAGTTAATTTTTTTTAAAAATAATGAAAAAAGAATTGAAACATGCACATACACACATACATGAATATCATCTGATATCGGATGACCTAAGTCCTCTGAAATAGTCGCATCCACCATATCCACCAAACGGTCAAGCGATGAATCAACATCTGCATCCATCTGATCTATCCCATGTCGTGCTAGAAATGATGAATGTAGAGGACTATGAAGGCGAGATGGCATCGGCGATGATGAACCAAAACCAATCAACATATTAGTAAAACCCATAGTCTATGCAGCTTCCGAATGAACTATAGGTGGATCCTGATTGTGCACTAGTGCTCAATTGAGAGTGATGGGATCTTGGAACTGAACGACCTCTGCATCTCCAATGATCTCTAACATGCTCTATACCAATCCCATGTTGTTTGATGCAATGTTGGCATATGCCTCCAACAGGTCCTCAACCAAACAATGCAGAGTCATGCGTGACATATCTCCTGTAAGTACATCAAGCTGTGTAGGAGTAGGGATGCCGACCACTATAAAAGGATCCATGGTGGTCCACTGTGCTGAAAATGGCATGGATTGGGAATGTATGGACATCAAATACTAACCTACACGATCATCAGATATCCTAGTGGTGGCAACCGCAATGTCACCTACAGTGTCAATTGCTTCCTTTTGGGAAGCAACGACAACCTCATCTGCTATGGGGGCTAGAGCTGGGGTGAGAGCAGGATACCTCTCACCAACCAATACCCTAAACATTGGGGGTGGTCTATCTGCTCGACGATAGGTGGGCCTATCAGCAATCCTACCACACCCTTGACCGACATATGGTGGAATGTCCAGGTAGTTAACTTTAAGGCCCAAATGGACCTTAACATACAACTGCTGAACAAAATATAATGGAATCTGGTCATTGTTTGGGTATAGACCATGTGCTGCAAGAAATTGTAGGTAGATCAATGAGGCCATAGCATGATCGACACATCTAGTGACCTAGTATCCCCTAACCTTACACGCATTTTGATAAAATGGAAAACAAGTGGCTTTTATCATTTCTTTGGTACACTATCCTATATTTGTTTAAGGGGAACGTCACCATGTACTTCTTCCCGCATGCGGGAAAGAATAGAAGCCACTCTATCTAGGGAATATTAACTAGTCCTCTCAAGTTCATATTTTAGTTTTTCTAGACTATGCAATATTAACATGCATGGTTCACTATATATCCTCGGGTTTGCACCCTGTGCTAATGAATCTCTCAAATTTTTAATCTCATTACCGGTATTTGTAAACAAAGAATTTAGTGCAGGTGGAACATGATCTGCATTTTCCATGTTATATATATATACAGTACACCTAAAAGAGCAATGAGACTTTGTAAATAATATATCTTAGATAGTTGAATACAAATCTAAAAATAGTTGTATTAATTCAACTACCATCAATAATATTTTCATACCATTAACAATTTTAAAAAGAATTGGAAGACAACTATAATCTATAACATAGCATCCTTAAATGGTTCAAATTTTAAATGAAACGAAGGAAAGAAAGAATAAGAATACAAAGATTAGTACAAATTATTATTTGAAAAATAATTGGGGATAAAAATATTTAATCTAATAGTTGTTAACATAAATGAACTTCAAAATAGGATTATGTAAGTGAAAAAAAAGTTCTATTGCCTTCATTGAACCTAAATTTATCTAGTTAAGATATGTCTAAAATTAAGAATTCACACTAGAATATCAATATTCCATAAGAATCTCATAAAGAGTCCATGAATTTAATGGAAGATAATATAAAATCCTCCATATGACGATGAATTTTATCATTACAATATGAGTGAATCATCTCAATTATATAGCCAAGAACATCAAAAAATTATAGATTGGAAAGCAAAATAATCAGACATTTATCATATTTTTATATGTATAAAGTTTAGATACCATCAAACTATTTAAACTTATAGATTGCATAAAGCTATAAATTGAATCATTAAAAATAATTTATTAAGAATCAAATCTAATAAATTTTGACTTCATATTGCATACTTGTTATAAATATCTCACTAATCCAACCATACATTTTACATATGTTAAAAAATATATAATTGTTATGCCCATAATTTTTCACTATATCTTGACGTGGATCTCCTTCAACTAGATCAATTAAAAATTATTTGTAATGTTGGAGGAAAATGGATTTAATATCATGTTAGAGTTGTCATGGAACTACCTCTCTTGATCAACGATAGATATTATCCACTCTCGAGAATGTAAATATGTTCGAGATAACTAAAAAATAATTTGTATCCCTTATATCCTTTCATCCAATGTAGCCTATCTCTTAATTGAGATCCTCTACCACAATTAAGTTCAAATCTTCCAAGTTTTATTTCAACGAAAGAAACCACTCATTGTAGAAAAGTTATTAGTAAGTGCTAAAGCCAAAACAAGTTTTTTTTCTATTTGGATCCATATTTTTTTTCCATTCTAGATCTCTTTCTAGCCATATTCTTATTGTAAGATCATAGTAAGGTAGTGCAATAGATTTAATCACATCATTCCACAATTGTATCCACTTACCATTTTGATGAGATCTAGGAACATCAACCAAAGGGATATTAGGGAAGCAAGGTGATCAATTTGATTGAGGTGGGAAGTGTTGAGCTTGAAGGATAGATTATTAGGTATGAGGAATAAGAAGTTTGAAAAGTTTAAAGAATTGGGAGGTGATATGTGAGATAGGTTTAATATAATCTACTTAAATAAGGGTGTTTTGTGGAGAGGGGACAATGGAAGAGAAATAACTAAGTTTTAATCTATCAATACAACTAAGTTTCCCTCAGTTCACCATCTCTTTAGTTGGTCCAAGTGAACCAGTGATCAGTATAAGAATATTTTTTGTCTAAAATGGGATCTAAACCCCTCATGGTATTTCTAGTTAGGATGCAGGAATTCAATTATTTTTTAGAGAGTTTATGAGAACTAAACCAACTTGTATCTTGGTTTTTTCCACCATATAATATTCACCTCCTTGTAGCCATTTAGTCATAGGGAGGGCATAAAAATCCATTCCCACAATTTAACTTGAGATGAGGAGTCATTAGGCATACAATAAAGAAAAAATGAATAGGTATTCCTTGGATTAGTAGTAAGCACTAAGCACAATTGTTGTTGGGATCCACTCCTCAATAGATGATAAACTTAGCCAAGTATTGGGAAATGTGGGTCAACCTTGCATCCTAATATTTTGATTTATTATTTTGTCCTCATATTAGGAAATGAGGCATCTCACTTTGTGTTGGTAGTTATTTGTCATTTGTTGAATGCTTCAAGGGAGGTGTCTAAGATGTTCTAAATGCATATAATATTATTATAGCTTTATAAGATGAAACCCTCTTATGACATATTCTTATGACATTTAAGAGCATGACTATAAAATATTTACAATAAAGTATTGACCAACATTATGAAAAATCATAAGAAATATTTTAAGAAATAGCATTTGTGTCAAGGAAAAAGATGTGGACATTTACAAGAACTTTTTTTTTAAAGAAAAAGTGGGAGACCACTTATAATTTTATTTATATATAATATTTTACATATAGCTAGTTCAGGAAGACATATTGGTGGGAAAGAACTAGCAAGAAAACCCCCAGTTGCAGTTCGAGTAACAAATTTTACAAAATATCAAAAAGACCAGTGAGGTCCTAGTACAAATGACCAATTGTATGATTACAATGTTACAAAAGCACATCAATTGGTTGAATACATCACTACATATGCACATTCTCTTATGCACCCAAAATACCCAAAAGAAGACATCATACTAGATATACCTGTGACCCGAATACATAACACAGTGGAGATTACAAAACCTTACTAAACATGAGACTGATAAGCTAGGAAGCCACTTTCAAAAAGATGCAGATTTTCCACCAACATGCTGAAAGCCATTAACCGAGCTTTCTTTTGTTTCCACTTGTTTACGTTTGTGTTGGCGATCATGCTCAAATGAAGGTTTTGATTTGTTAATATTAGGCACATGTAACGATAACAAAATTTCTTTTTGGATGAAGATGGAAGTTACAAATCATGAATGCAAACATGACTTCTCAAGAAAGAAATGGCATGATATTTTCTTTTTAAATCATCAATCTCCTCCATGGAAATGGCAGATCTATATCTGTTTAGAACTTGGTAGAGATGTGAAGAAGTGTCATGCATTGTGGATAATAACATGCCTTGGAATATGTGAACATAGGTCTCTTCTTATGTAACAAATCCTTCTTTGAATAATTAACATTAGAAATTAATAGTTGGTGAGCATATTGTATAATCACACTAGAAACCAACAATGGAAGATTGAGAGTCCCAACTAAGAATTCCACCTTATCGATAACATTCATACTAGAAGCCAACAACTAAAGACCAAATTTCATAAATAAAGTTCATGTGTTATATATCATGCCTTTGAGGGGTCCACAAGTACCATGAGCCTTTTGAAATCCTTCTCCATCTAAATGCATCCATTCCAAGACCATTGGGAGGTGGGTATACAATATGAGCCAAGTATTAATTTCTAATGTTAATTATTGAAAGAAGGTATATAAATTATTCAAGCATCTTAATTCTCATACAAAGTTACATCTTAAAGTCAATTTCTCAATGTATGAGTTCCATATATTTGTAAATTTTTCTTAATATAAAAACATATTTTATTTCATTAAAATTAACCTATCTATATTCCATGTTAAAAAGGATGCTCTTATTTTAAATTATAAGTATATAATTCAAAATTAATTAGTAATTTTCAAGATAGAGTACACACAATTTCTTTAGTTAGAATAAAATAATATTCTTATTTCTTTCATATATACTAAATTTTTATCATTAAATTATGAGTGAATCATCTCAATTATATATCCAAGCACATCAAAAATTTATAGAGTGGAAAGAAAAATAATCACACATTTATCATATTTTTGTAAGGTGTTTGAAAAGACTAAAAGTTACCCTAGAAAGACCTAATTAAGGAATAAAAAAGATGGAAAGTGTCTACCTCATTGTATGTTGACCTTTCCCATATAAAAAGATCATGGAAATGCTAAATGAGTTGATATAAGAATTTTTAAGAATGAAGGCACAAAATTCATAACACTAATCCTAAAAGCAACAAGAAAGGCAATGAATAAAATCTTCCTAGTTATTTTGAAAGAAACTTTAAAAGGTTCTAAATCCCCTTCACACCCCTTTCTAAATGAAGATAAAATAAATAAGTTACCAAATATTTCTTAGAGTTTAAGGTGGTGATTTTAATATGATTTGAGAATAAATAAGATAAATTAGATGAAATCAAGTTTTGTTGTAAAGGTGATGAATTTTGGGGGAATAAGATGAAAATAATTTTGAACCTAGTTGACTCATTAAATGGCAATAAGATAGATTTTAAAGGGGCTTTATTTAAAATATGTAATAGTTAGATATGTACTAATACATTATATTCTCTATTAGATAGTTATTTCTTCCATAAACATTTCTTACAATCTTATAATTTATTAATAATAGTGATGTGTGCATCCCTAGACACTCTTTGATAACCACACTATTAATGTTTCTATTTTTACTAGAGGATACTCTAATTGAAAAGCATGTAAAGAGGAAGGGTTAGTTAACCTTGATATTAATGCAATGAAAGGTGGGATTATCTTGATGGTATCAAAGTTATCTTAAAGATATATTGAAGGTTTTTCTTCTATGCCTTAACACATTTAGTGAAATATAATGAATATGTGTTAGCCTAGAAAAATATGTATAGCATTAAGGATAAAATTTAGACTTTAAGTTGAAAGAAAATGTCAAATATTTAGAATGAAAATGGTGGGGATGGAATACAAGCTTCAATAATATCCTTGTAATAATTAATTGCAATAATAAATGATTAAAACTAAACACGAATGGATATGTCACCAATGATTTTTAGATAAAAGGACTAAAATTAGAGCCAATATATCTTAGTTCAAGTATCAGGATAAAGGTATCAAATTCTTATTCAATGTAAACATAGCCGAGTTTGATAGATAAAAAGTTGGCCACAATTAATACTAGGGGAGCATTGTCTAATGAGATTAAGTTGACACTATTCAATTTTTAGAAGTTAGAACCCTAACATTTATATGAGGCTTGTAAAATAGAACCTTATTAGGAAGAGTAGGAGAGGAGAAATGAACCCATAATAATTATACTTATACAAATAAAAATAATAATAATGTTTAACCATTTCAAAATGTTAAATTTGTTTCACTATGGTGATCAATAGCTAATTTGTACAAGGAGGCCACAATTTATAGGGAAATGAAGACTACATAAGAGGAGAATTTATTAACATAGTAGCTTGGTTGTAGTTGTTTCTTTAGCATTAACTATTTTCTCTTTTTTCTTTTGTTGTTGAATATTTTATTTGATCTCTTAAAACTTATCAATGGTACTTGATCTTCATAATGATTATTTTCTTCTTTTTCAATTATTATCATCTTAGAAGGAATACCATTTGAATTTAGAGCAAGGAGAAATGTATTTTTCTTTTAAAGTATTTAAAATATTATATTTATTTGATGGTTCCTTTTTAACCTCTTCCACTCCTTGGAAAAAATTATCCAACCACTTGAATCTCCTTATATTAATCAATTTACTTCTATGATTTATGTATGTGTTTTTAGTGATTTACTCTTTATCCTTTCAATTTATTCATGATATACTTTAATATAGTTATAACAAGTATATAATAGTTTTTCATAATTGGATATGCCTTAAGAAACTCTTTAATTGTGAAATTATTTGATGAGGGAAGATATAAATTAAGGTTAGTCTTTCTTACTTACAAGTCATGCTCATCCATATTTTTTGTCCATAAATATCTCAAATCAAATTGGATTTTGCAAAGAGGATAGCTATATTTTAAATATTCGCTCTTAGTCAAAGTCATTTATTTCTTTGTACAAATTTAAAATTGATTTATGTAATTTAATTTTTAATAGTTTTAACATGGATATATGAAGAATAGTTTTAAATATATATATATATATATATATTAAAACTTGGACATATTTTTATATTTTCCTAATACTAGAAAATGTAATAATACCTTCATTCCTTCTAATCCTAATAGAACTATTTTATTATACATTTCATTCAAACAAATCTAGTTTCTTTCCTCTAAATTTATTCTTCGATTCATACATTTAGTTCACCAACCATTTTTGGAGTAATGTCATAAGACTCAAAGGAAAAATATGAAGAATTTCATCCAAGTTTCCATTGTATGCACCCTAAAATTTATATCATGAACTATTTGATATAATTTCTCAAATAAATTTGTTAATGAACTGTTTGATATAATGCCTCAAATAAATTTCCAATAGTGTTTTTGACGAAGTATGATAGAAATAGTGTTTTTGATATAATGCCTCAAATAAATTTCCCATAGTGTTTTTGATATAATTCCTCAAATAAATTTGTTAATGAACTGTTTGATATAGGGTGCATACAATGGAAACACTATTTCTATCACACTCCATCAAAAATTACCATGAACTATTTGATATAATGCCTCAAATAAATTTGTTAATGGATTGTTTGATATAGGATGCATACAATGGAAACACTATTTCTATCATACTCCAAAAATTACCATGAATTGTTTGATATAATGCCTCAAATAAATTTGTTAATGAACTGTTTGATATAATGCCTCAAATAAATTGGAGGTACCTTGGTAGAAATGTATGCAAAATTTGGAAGCATAGACAGGGCATGTTAATTTTTTGACAGAGTAGAAATGTATCATAGAAATAGTGTATGTTGAAAAGGCTTTAGAAACTTTCAAACAAATGCAGTTTCAATTCAACAAATTTGAAAAATTTCACATTTAGGGTTTCGAAATTTAACAAACAAATGCATTTTGAAATCTACGAAATTCGAATTTGACAAACCTGGTGCTTGATATGCAAGTTGGGTTGATGAACTTTGGAGAGATGAAGTTGACTTTGCGTTCACCAGAGAGATGAAGTCGAGTTTGTTCGCCATTTGCAGATCATGTTCACCATTCGCCGCACGCACAGAGCACAGGGAAAGCAAGAAAAAAGTGAAAATGACAGTGACAAGTTCATTTTTTTTTGTCTTATTTGAGGGGGTTCGACCGAACTCCTTAAAATATTATTTTTTTCATTTATGTTTGGGGGGTTCGGTCGAACCAATGGTTTGGCCGAACATATATGTTCAGTCGAACATATAAGCTGGTTCGACCGAACCATTGAGTTCGACCGAACCTGTTGAGTTTGGGGAAAGAAAGAAAAATGAAATTTCCTTCCTCATAAAATTTGTAAACCACTATTGTGGTTTGACCCTTTAAACATATCTCTTGAAATGAAAATAGACTTTGGAAAAAAATTTAATCATCCCAAGGATTTTCTTATCAAGTTTTAATATATAGGATAAATTAGTGTTCATTGTAATGTTATTTTTGTAGCATCGTAAAATGTCACCTTTGACAATTTAACATTAGGTTTTTCTCCCTCTTATGTGCTTGGACCTAATTATACACATGATTTCTAAAATTATGCATTCCATGGCCCATTTATCATTTATAAGAAAATAAAATGTACAAAACCCAAGTATGCATTCAATATTTTACCTCTGACACTGTGGATCCTAGAAAAAAGTGGGATTTGGACTAGGGTTCCCTACACCCTTGTCCTCTTAAAATTCCCCCAAATTTAAATATGTTAGTGTCAATAATTTATTATTTAAAACCCAAATCCTGATTGTCAGCTAGATCAAGATTTAATTTTCAAGAAATAGTTTAATTGTATATAAATACATAACATGTTCACAATTTTAATTAACAAGCAAGATCAAGCAATATTGAAGAGAAATTATTATCAATTCAATAGAAGTCAAGAGAGAAATTTGCAAAATTATTGCAACATTTCATCATCCAAGCATCATGTCAAGTTTTATGTATGTTTGTTGATATTTATGCATTTTTTTGTGAGTACTAATACTTGTAGATATTCAAATAAAATCAAGCCAAATTGTAATCAAGCCTTGAAGGTGATGGGTATGTGCAAGATCATCATGGAAAAAACAGGCCCTTAAGTGGCAATGAAAATTCAGAAAAATCAGAGTTAGGAAACTTGACATAAAAATTTGAATAAGTTATCTATATTATTTCAAAAATATGTAAGAATAGAATCTGTCGAAAATTGAATGTAGTTTCTAAACTACTAAGTTTATTTTATTTTTTTAAAAGTTTATTTGGTGAAAATTTGAAATTTCAATGCAGTAGTACTTAAATTTCAGGGAAAAATAAGAAGTAGGTGTTTGTCTGACCACCCTAACCACAATAAAATGATAATATTTTTTTATAAATTTTAGATATAAGTAGAGGACTCATGTCCCTATTTGATGCATATTTTTTTGTAATTTTTTTCTAAGTAAATAATTAATTATGAATTTTTTATTACAAAATTTAAAAAATATAAAAACTCGTATGTTTGAACACCTTAACTTGGTCAAGACTTCATGAAATTCAATTTTTTTAAGTTTTTTAATCTTATAATATGAAAAGCATAGAATTTGACACATGTTTTGGATTCAAAAAATGTGATACCGTTTGAAAGCTATAGATGTTTTTCAGTCATCCTAT
>VDFB02205610.1:0-14718 GCA_007258455.2 Sequoia sempervirens
ATATCTATTTAATAAAGGATATCCGTTTTGTAAGTTATATAAAAAAAACAAAAAAGGGACCATTTTGAGTATTTCAATGGTCCCTACATTCTTTTTGTCTTGAAATTCTTGTGTTTTCTTTCAGCATTAGATGAAATTAAGCTTCTCAAAGATTCTCTTACACTTTTTTAGCATGCCAATCATTGGTGTGTGTTTTGTGTTTATTACAATGGGAGAAGTTAGTGTAAGAGAAAAGATAAAAGGAAACTTACAATAGATCAAATTGAAGCATATAGAAAAAAAGATAGAGAAAGTCATAAGAAATGAAGACAAGGTATGCAAAATATTCAAGTTGAAGCTTCTTCCGAACCATTGAATGTTAATTCAGGCTAGAAAATGATAAAGAGAATTGAAAATATTGAACATCATATTGAAGTGAAAATGAAAATGTTGTTCAAAATAAAATTGTTATTGAAAATGTTGAAAATTAAATTGTTTTGACAATGAAATGTTATTCAAAATGAAATTATTGTGAAAATGTTGAAAATAGACATATGCAACACCCTAAATACAAAAGAACCCTAAATGGTTGGTTGAAATAGATGAGAACATAATTGATAATCTTCAGGAAAAAGGTCTAGCAGGCAGCACATTTGTGGGCTATGAAATTGTTCAATGAATTCTTTTCCAATAAGACATTAACCGAACAATGCCAAATTTTTGTGCAATTACTTAAGATTTACAAAATGAGATCATTATTAAAAAAATTGAAAGTTTGTCTCACAAAAAAATTGGGAAAAAATAGTCTTATTGTAAAAAATATTTTTAATGCTCTAACCTGTATTGGAAAGACTAGTAAGGAAAAAGATAAAAGGGTTGCTCGAAGAGTGATCACAACCTCACTAGTAAGCCATCATTTGAAAAATGCTCATTTAATGAGACAAACTTGTATTGATTTTAACTTAAATTGTAAAACATTGAATAGAGCACTATCAAGAAGAGGAAGACTCGATAGTGCTCTTCAAAATGATACGTGGGCTTTTAGTGGGCTGCTTCCACGTGTTCATAAAAAGCTAACCGATAATGTAAAGATGCAAATTGAACAATATTGGAATTCTCACTCTAGAGTATCACCGAACGTAAATAATGTTTTAAAGTTACGAATTGGCAATAGAGATTGTACACCGCATCCTAAACATTTTTTTGGAGTGTAGCCAAATAATTTTGTACAAACAATTTTGTCAAGAACATCCACATTTGCAAATCTCGCAAAGGGATTTTGAGTCTTGCAAATTTTACTGTGTTCCTATTAAGGTTCATAATACATGTTGTAAATACCATGTGTTTTCAATGTATCATGAATTGTTATGCCATATTCATTCTACTATGTATACTAACGAAATGTTCCAAGAGTGTCATGCAGTGCAACTTCCCAAGTCATCCAGGGAGTTGTTAGATTCATTTTTATGCATTAGAGGTGATGGTTGCTTGTTTTATAAAAATGATTGTTTAAATGGAACATGTTTGCAATGTGGTGGTTTATCCAAGTTTGTAACATGCTTTCATGAGGGCAGCGATCATGATTTTGGTAACAAAATTGTTGAGAAAAACGAGTATGAGACAGTGAAATACACATTGAAAAGTGGAGGTGAGGGTTCTAGATGCGAGTTTGTTGCAAGAGAGGTGAGTATTGCTGATTTTATTTCAATTTTTAAGAAAAATATTTTCTATAAGTATGCAAGGCATAGCCACAAGTCACAATGGTTGGATCGACAATTTAGGATGTGTAAGGAATCTTTCCCCATTGGAACTATTGTATCTGTAGTTGATTTTTCTGAAAATTACACATTGCAACCACAAAATGAAGTTCAATCACAATATTAGGGTATGTGCAGGATCATGATGGGCCAGAAAGTGGTGATATGTAAGTGATATGATGGCCCATGTGGCTGATGACCTTTTTTTACCCAAAATTGATGAAACAAAAATGGTTTTTAAAGGATATTCTTAGCTTTCCACCAATATAATTATGCTTTCCTTTTAATTAATAAATAATTATTGTTCATTTTTTATTTGAATTACTACTAAAGTCCTGATTGATAGGCTGATTGAAAAACCTCTATAGCTTTCAAATGGTATCACATTTTTTGAATCTAAAACATGCGTCACATTCTATGCTTTGCATACTATAGGATTAAAAAAAAAACATTGAATTTCATGAAGTTTTGACCAAGCTAAGGTGGTCAGACATACAATGTTTTATAATTTTTAAAATTTGTAATAAAAAAATCATAACTAATTATTTACTTGGAAAAAAAATTCAAAAAAATATGCATCACATCAGGACATGAGTCCTCTACTTATATCTAAAATATTATAAAAAAATATTATCATTTTATTGTGGTTAGGGTGGTCAAACAGACACCTGCTTCTTATTTTTCCTTGAAATTTAAGTACTATTGCATTGAAATTTTAAATTTTCACCAAATAGATTTTTTTTTAAAAAATAAACCTAGTAGTTTAGAAACTACATTCAATTTGATACAGATTCTATTCTTACATATTTTTGAAATAATACAGATAACTTATTTAAATTTTTATGTCAAGTTGCCTAACTTTGACTTTTCTAAATTTTTTGCCACTTAAGGGCCTATTTTTTCCATGATGATCTTGCACATACCCATTATAATTCTATTCAAATTGCTATTTTTGTCCACATAACATATAGGAATGCCCCTGATAGTATAGAAGAGGACAGGAAGATAATCAGGGAGTACCATTTTTACATGAATGATGATAGATCTCATTCATCCAAGTTTGTACAACATTGTTTTGAAAAAAATTTTGAGTTCTTGTAGGAAAAAGGAATTGCAATGGGTCAACATTTGATTTGGTTAGAAAATTGCATAGGGAAATTCAAGAATGCTCACATGTTTTATTGGTTGAGCATGTTGCATATAGAGAGGGGTGTACCACATATTTGGAGTTTTTCTGAAGTTGGGAATGGAAAAGGTTAGCATGATGGTGCAGGTTCATGTGTGAAGAGAGCTTTTTTTTAAGGAAAAAATGAAGATTAGAGGTGGTTCAACATTTAGTAATGCACATTCTATTGTGGATAATTGGTGTAGTTATGCACTATCACAAGGAGGGACACTTGATTCATAGGTTTGTAGGTTCTTTTAGTTAGTTGAGGAGGGCATAGTGGGAGACAGAATGGAATGTCAAACAATTAGAGATTCTTCAAAGATGTATTCAGTTCAAAGCTCAGATGCGAGTGCATGGACCATATGGACACGAGAGATGGCTTGTTTTTGTCAGAATTGTATTTAGTGTGATTAGGATCAGTATGAGTCAAGTGAATGAGTAGATACATGGATTCCATAGTACCCAACCCCTTTATCTGTAGCACAATCCTCATTACAAGATGTAATGGAAATTTCAATTGACTACAATCATCTTTCATATTTTGTATAGCCAGGACATGTCTATGCAATTGTAGCACCACAAGGGAATGAAGAGGGATCAGATTATTGGTTGGCACGATGTGTACAAGGAAAGAAAAAGCTAACACAACTGATGACAGATGATGATGGCTTCATGTATCCTACAGGTTTAGTTTTTGTTTCTCAAACTTGGCTACATTGCCATTTCACCATCGTTTAGGTTGTTTACATTAATATAGATTTTTTATTCTAAGTATATTTAGATTTTGATAAAAAAATTATGATCACACAGGTTTAGTTGTTATTTTTGGAACTTGGTTGCAAACATATATGATTATAAAGAACGACGTACCTGCATTCAAAGACTATGAGAAACACAAAACCATTCTGATGTATTCACACCTTGTTATAGCAAAAAATGTTAAGTTATTGAGACATCATGCTAGACCAAAAACAAAAAAACTATGGACAATTAGTAGTGTTGATCATGAAGCATTACTGGAAACTCTAAAGGTAAGAGATGACCCTGCAGGCACACTTGACTAGCAGATCATTTGTTGTATGGGACATGTATGATATTATTCATCACATTTTGATATTGCTTATCTACTAAGGTTCATTATTTAGATTGTTTAGAATAATATAGATTGGTTATTTTAAGGAAATTTTATAGTTTACATTACCAATTCATCATTATTCAAGTTGTTTAGAATAATAGAGATTTGTTAGTCTAAGCATTTTTTCTATTGTGACAATATAGATTTCCCATTTGAAGCATATTGTGATGTTCCTAGCATGGTAGATCATGGACTTGCTACAACAATATCCACCTCTGATCATTTGGGAGAGGTATGTGAGAGATTAAAATAATATAGATTGGTTATTCTAAGCATCTTTTATAGTTGGCATTACCATTTCATCATCAATTGAGTCGTTTAGAATAATATAGATTTGTTATTCTATTGTATGTAGTTTGACTACTACCTTAATGGTTTGTACAGGTGGTTGTCACTCCACAATGTCAATAAGCTACTCTTGTGGAAGACTATGCCAACCGCGAAGTCAATGCAAGCTCTATTTCCTTCCCCTACTGGGAAATGACCATGTATTAGGGCCGTTTGTTGTATGCCTACATGGCATTTTGTAAATCCTATATTTGATAGCAATTATTGAATGATAATATCATGCATATTGTGTACACTTTACGTGTATTCAAGTGTATACTTTACAACTTAAGTGTATACTTTGTCACTTATGAGTATTGCAATGTATACTTTATGACCTATGTGTTTAAATGCATATACTTTGCATTCATGTGTGTAGTTCTTGACTTAAGTGTATTTGAGTATTGTAATGTATACTTTATGACCTACATGTTTTAATGTGTATACTTTGTATTCATGTGTGTAGTTCACAACTTAAATGTATTTGAGTAAATGAATCACTTTTTCACTTACTCACAAGGAACAAAAGAAACCCTAATCCCCTTTGCACCTTTACATCACATCCATTTGACCCTCTTTCCATCAACTTAAAATTTGACTCTTAAGGGAAATCATTAGTCCAATGTAGCTTAGAGTGATTTGGTGTATTTGGGTGCAAAAGAAGACCATACCTAGTGTAAACATACCCATCCATACATGTTGGAATATTCCATTTGGTCCTACGAGTTGTAGAACGAAAGTTACACCACTTTGCAACTTTACACTGCTTGCATCTGACAACTTTTTCCTCAATAGGAAACTCATCACCGCAGGAAAACACCTTCGAGGTAGAAAAAACTGAGAGAGGTTATTGTATAGGGTCCCAACATGATCCCATAGCCTTAGACAAAGAGTCTGTAGTCATCACATTTTTTGAGAAATAGAGATGCAAAGATTGTTTCCTTTTAGCACTTTGGACTCTTAAGAGAAATCGCCAGTCCAATATAGCTCAAAGCGATTCGACATATTTGGGTGCAAAAGAGAACCATCCCTAGCATAAACGTACCCATCTAGACATGTTGGAATAGTTTATTTGGTCCTATGAGTTGTAGAATGAAAGTTGCACCACTTTTCAACTTTACATTGTTTGCATCTAACAACTTTTTCCTCGACAGGAAACTCATCACCATAGGAAAATGCCTCTGAGGTAGCAAAAATTGAGAGGGGTTATTGTAGAGGGTCCCAACACAATCCCATAGCCTTAGATGGAGAGTTTGTAGGCATAACGGTTTTTGAGAAATAGAGATTCAAAGATTGCTACCTTTTAGCACTTTGGACTCTTAAGGGAAATCGTTAGTTCAATGTAGCTCAAAGTGATTCAACGTATTTGGGTGCAAAAGAGGAACATCACTAGCATAAACGTACCCATCCGAATGTGTTGAAATAGTCTATTTGGTCCTATGAGTTGCAGAACGAAAGTTGCACCTCTTTGCAACTTTACATTATTTGCATCTGACAACTTTTTCCTCAACAAGAAAATCATCACTACAGGAAAACACCTCTGAGGTAGAAAAAAAAAAGAGACATTATTGTTTAGGGTCCCAACACAATTCCATAGCCTTAGATGAAGAGTCTGTAGGCATCACGGTTTATGAGAAATAGAGATTCAAAGATTGTTTCCTTTTAGCACTTTGGACTCTTAAAGAAATCGCTGGTCCAATGTAGCTCAGAGTGATTCGACGTATTTGGGTGCAAAAGAGGACCATCCCTAGTGTAAACGTACCCATCCGAACATGTTGGAACAGTCTGTTTGGTCCTACAAGTTGCAGAACGAAAGTTGTACCACTTTGCAACTTTACACTGCTTGCATCTGACAACTTTTTCCACAACAGGAAACTCATCACTACAGGAAAATGCCCCCAAGGTATCAAAAACTGAGAGATTTTATTCTAGAGGGTCCCAACATGATCCCATAGCCTCAAACAGGGAGTCTGTAGGCATCATAGTTTCCATGAAATAGAGATTCAAAGATTGTTTTCTTTTAGCACTTTGGACTCTTAAGGGAAATCGCCGATCCAATGTAGCTCAGAGTGATTCAGCATATTTGGGTACAAAAGAGAACCATACCTAACGTAAATGTACCCATCCAGATGTGTTGAAATAGTCTATTTGGTCCTATGAGTTGCAGAACAAAAGCTGCACCACTTTGCAACTTATTGTCAAATGATGGAAGTTCAAGAGTCATCTTGTTGTAGTTCATTGGGAAATAGTTGGAAGTTGTTTTCTCATGTTTGTAATCGAGGTTAATCGAGGTTTGGGCATGATGCCCTAGATGCGAAAAGTGTGGTTTTTAAGTGAAATTAAGAGGTGTAAGGGTGTTACTAACTGAAATATGTTTGGGCAGCAATTGCTAAAGGTGTATTAAGCATATGCATACTTTTATAAACATTTTTGAGGTGTTGTTTGAGTGAGATAAGTGTGTAAATGCATACTTTCAATAAACCCCCTTATAATCTAGGCAAATGAGGGTTTCATGATTGAGTGACTTAGATTGCATTTACAAGGATGATAGTTGTGGAATTTTGATGTTTACAGCCTAGTGAGATACTATCCAAAGGAATCTTGGAGGGGCAACAGTTTTAAAGAGGAGTTGTTTTGCAAATTTGGGCTAATTAGAGTCCTGCTCAGCATAATAGTTCAATTTCATTAGGGTTGTTCCAAAAAAAGCACATTAGGTTTTGAGATATGTTGAAGAGAAGGGTAATGGGTGTCTCTCACAACCTTTTGTTTTCTCAGTTTGAGTTGATTTTGTGAAGATATTGATTCTTACTCAAGATGATTTTATACCTTTTACATCTTATTATGTTTCAATGAACATTAAGTGACATTGATATTTATCAAGATGATTATATTACTTTCAAATGAACTCCATAATATGAAATACATTTCATTAAGTTGTATCCACTTTTCATTAATTTTAACTTCTTTTGAAATAAAAATCAGCTGTACACTTCATTACATGAGTTTAAAAAACAAAATAATGTCAAATGTAAATTAATTCAACAAAGCTTGAAATCATGGGTATTCTCAAAATGAGTGTTTGATAAAAATGTATTGGTAGACATGTATGAAAGATGTGGTACAATAGAAACTTGGAAATTCATTGTTTGAAAAATCTCCTCAAAGAAATAGATGGATTAACAATTGTAATTCATAAGTTCTATTCAAATGTGATTTTGTTAATCTATAACATACATTATCAATCATAACTTTAAACAATTTTAGGATAAAATTTATACATGTTCCATTTTGAAAATCAATATAGTAGAAAGACATGCACACAAGGAACAAATTAGATCGAATATCAATTCTTATATATCAAACTATAGAATAATTATGTTCATGCATATACAAATTTGGCATATGCCTACTTAGAACAATTTTTACACATTGTGGAATATATGCCATCTCAAGATATATCAAACCCTAAGTACATGTCAATCTATATCATATCCTAATCCTATGTTGGACCATCAAAATCAAGCCTCCTCGAAGAAGTTAACTGCTTTGAAGTTTCCTGCACAATAACATTTCAAACCACAAATTGTTGGATCTGGAGTTGTGTTCTGAGTTTCTCCTTGATGACAAAATCCTTTCGGTATGTTCTCATTGTTAATCTATCTCAGAATGGTTCTCCTTGCACATCACAGGTTTTGGTTGTTTGCAGAGTCTCCTTGATCCACTTTGAAATGTCTGAGTTGCCTTTCGGCAAGACATTTCAAAAGTCTTGGCGATTGAATTTATCATTCAAGCTGCGGTCGGCCAAGACTTCTATAGTGTTGTTTTAGTGTGAATGTATTCTCTATAAACATAATGGTATCCCCGATTAGGGATAAGGTCTTAGCGAAGATATATTGTTTCCCCGACTAGTTCTTGTGGATGTCTATCGGTGAGACATTCACGTGGTTTCGGCGACTAAGGATGATCGTATCAGCAAAGGTTGTGGCTATCGGGGTGGTGTCTCACCGAGTTCTATATGTCTCCCTGACTTGTGCACATGGAACGGTTCGTCGGTGTGAGTCAGATGGTCGGGCTAACGTCTTGCCGAATTCAAAATGTCTCGGCGACGGGTGCTCTTTGGGAGTCCTTGATTGTAAGTTAAATCTCTTGGTATGATGTCATAGCGAATGTTCAATGTCACCCGCAGAGCCATCATTGGATAATTGTCTTTGATAGGACGATGCGTCTTGGCGTTTAGACTAAAGAGGCTTTTCGAGAGGTTTGTAATGTCTCAATGACTCCAAGTGAATGAAGTGTTTTGGTATGACTCAATATATTCTACAAGAGGCCTCCCTGATGATGGTAGGCTATAGCGACATTCATAAGGGAGAAGGTTGCATCGGTGAAAGAATCATAAAGTCACAACGACATCACAAGGGATTGTATAAAGATCTCCATCGGTATGAGAATGATAATGTCTTGGTGACTTAGAAATGACAAAGACCTTCGGTATAACATAAAGTAATCTCTGAGAGGTCTCTCCGATGTCAAAAGGCTACAGCGATAGTGAATGGAAAACAAAAGGGTCTAGTTGGTAAGAAAAACAATATGTTACGGCGACAATGTGTATCGAATGTCTTTCAGTAAAACAAAGACCTGTCTACAAGTTGTCTCTTTGAAATTTGAAGGCTACAGCGACTCTCAAGAGTAAAAAGGTTTTTCGATGTGACTTAGTGTTCTCTACGAAAGGTCTCCCCAAGTGTGATAAGTCACGGTGACTTGGAAATGATAGTCTTTTGGTGAAACACTGCGAAATCTACAAAGCGTCTCCCTGACAGTAGGATGTCACAGCGACAGATAGAAGGATGCTTTCGGTGAAGAGAACTTTTAGGCTACAGCAATAGTGCATGAATCAGAAGGATGTAAAATCTCTTGTGTCTCAGCAAGTGGTTAAAGAAATCTCAAACTCTATGGCCGTTTATGGAAACTTAAAATTACAGTTACAGGCTGACATCATTGATTGCATTGAATCTCAGAGCTGTTACATAACATGATATTCGTTGAGTTTCTTTCTGAGCTGTTGTGTTTTTTGGATGATTTGTAGCTCGTTGGATAAGCATTACTATTGATTTTTTCCATCTTTGACATTCTGTCAGTATTCAGCTTTATATTCAAAAATCAGCAAGAGTATCTGCAAATTTGGTGAAAAATGATTTTGAAGATTTCTTCACAATCGACATACTTGAAATGTAAATAAATACTAGTGTTGAAAACTGAAAAGGTTGTTGCTTGTAATTCTGAGAGTGTCATTTCTTGTTTGTATATGAATGAATGAACTCTACAGAAAGATGTGTGCTTAACTAAAAACAGAGAAATCCTCTGAGTCACTATTATTGTAATTTTGTAATCTGAGTGAGGGGTTGGTGCTCCTTGAGATGGGTGTCTCTAAATGAAGGGTTGGTGCTCCTTGAGTTGGTGCTCAGAATTTTAGCCTATAAGGCTTTGTGAACTTTTGTTTAAAAGATTAAGCCAGGAAGGCATTTAGGGAGTGGTTTTTATACCCCAGGAGGGTTTTCCACTCGGTAAAATCTGGAGTCTTCTTGTTCTTCTGAGTTCCGTTTGCTTTACTATATTGTTGATTATTTTAGTTCACTGTTTGGGTATTATCTTTCTCAATTCTATTTATGAATGATTACATTCAATTCATGAATGCATTAATCAAAGTATATTGAGATCAGATCTGTGCTATAGTTATTTGAATTTGTGAAAATTGGTTAAATATGTTATAACACTGATTCACCCCCCCCTCTCAGTGTCATTTTAACTCCAACAACTGGTATCAGAGCCTAGGGTCCTCTGATTGGTTTAATTACCTTGGATTGATCTTGGTCTTGGAGTTTTTTTTTAATGGCACATTATCAAGACGGTGCCTCTGTAACCAGAGCTCCATTATTTTATGGAATAGATTATGTGTTCTGGAGAATAAGAATGGAAGCTTTTCTTGTTTCTTATGATGTTGATGTTTGGAGCATGGTTTTAGAAGATTACAATGTACTATCCACTATTCCCACTGATGCTGCTGAGAAAAAAAAGTATGAAACAAATGCCAGAGCTAAGCATGCCATCTTGTGTGGATTAAATAAAGATGTGTTCATTAAAGTCATGCATTGCAAATTTGCTCATGGAATCTGGGAAAAGCTTGAAACTATATATCAAGGGAATGAGAAAGTCAAACTGTCAAAAATCATTACTCTCAAACATTAGTTTGAGGAGTTGAAAATGAAGGATGATGAGAAAGTGGCTGAATATTTTCTAAGAGTTGATGAAATTGTCAATGGAATGAAAGGTCTAGGTCAAGAGGTTAATGAATTTGATGTGGTCACAAAAGTTGTTAGGTCCTTACCATCTAAATTTGAATCTAAGGTTTCAGCCCTAGAAGAAAAGAAACACTTTGATAAGCTTACCTTAGACAGCCTGCAAGGAATACTTACTGCCTATGAAATGAGAACTAGCAAAAACATTTCAACAGGAAAAGAAATTTCCTTTAACACTGAAAAGAAAGAGAAAATCGAAGTCAGTGAATCAGAGTTGTCTGATTCTAAAGAATCCCATTTTGTTAGAAGATTTAAAAAGGGATCAGGAAAATATAAGGGAAAACTTCCCTTTAAATGTTTTAACTGTGGAAAAATAGGTCACTTTGCAGCTAAGTGTCCATATGATGATCAAATAGGTGACAATGAGACATCTGAAAAATAGTCTCAAAAGAAGGTTTTTAAACCTAAAAGAAGAAAAGTATATTTAGTAAGGATGAATTTGATTCTGAATCTGAAGATTCATTAGTTGAAGAATATGAAACTTTGTTCATGGCTGAAACCTCTCAGCAAAATGATACAAACACTGTCGACATTGAAGAAGGTGAAGTAGATCTTGAATGTGAGCTGAAATGTGCTTTACAAGAGATCAGAAAACTCAAAAGACAAGTTCTTGCTCAAGAACATAAATCTGATCAAGAAATAGTCTCTCTGAAAACTCAGCTTGAAGAAGCAAAAAGAGTTGAAGATTGTCTTTGAGAGATTGTAAGCTGCAAAGATCAAAAAATTCAAAAACTAGAACAAGAAGTAGTCTGTCTTAGAAAGGAAATTGAAAAATATGAAAGCACTCTAAAACTAAATGAGATGCTCAGCAAGCAGAAGATGTACAAAGATAAAATTGGTGTTGGTTTTGAAAAGGGTGAATGCTCAATTGACCATGCAAAACTAAACCCCTCTTCTGAAGTCAAAGTTTCGGGTTCAAATCACTCAAAATTTGGTAAGGATCATGTTCAGTCTATAAGAGGTAATAGATCTTCATACATTGTCAATCCTTTCTTCTATGGTTATTGCTTTTTCTACAACAAATTTGGCCATAAGGTTAGCACTTGCAAGCTTATGAATCCTAGAATACCCAGGTTTGGTCTTAGACAACACTATGGTTTTGTTAGACAAATTAGATGTTTTAAATGCAATGCTTTGGGACATTCTATCAAACAGTGCAGAGCTGATCTATAATCTAAACAACAGAAATTTAAAAAGGTTTGGAAACTTAAGACTGTCAACAACATTGAGCAAACTATGTTGGTTCAAACAACTTTTCATTCCAAGAAAAAGGACTTATGGGTCCTGGATAGTGGATATTCTAACCATATGACTGGCGAGAAGGATAAGTTTGTAAATCTTGAAGATTATGTAGGTGGATATGTTAAGTTTGGTGATAACTCTGGTATTCAAATTAAAGGAAGAGGTTCACTTCTTCTGAATGAAGACACTCCTATCTATAATGTGTACTATGTGGAAGGTCTCAAGCACAATCTTCTAAGTGTTAGTCAAATCTGTGACAGAGGTTATCATGTTCTTTTCACTT
The DNA here is from genome assembly GCA_007258455.2 of Sequoia sempervirens. Classification (NCBI taxonomy): domain Eukaryota; kingdom Viridiplantae; phylum Streptophyta; class Pinopsida; order Cupressales; family Cupressaceae; genus Sequoia; species Sequoia sempervirens. The sequence continues at coordinate 12,245 of VDFB02205610.1, forward strand.
CGCAGGGATGTGAGATTAAAAACAAGCTTGGAAAGGCTATTGCAGCTGGAAGGAGGACAAATGGAAATGTATACAATCTTCTCGACACATCAAGCAATGGCAATAATCAAGGTATGTGTTTAATGAGCCAAATTGAAGAAAGCTGGTTATGGCATAAAAGATTAGGACACATAAACTTTGAAAATCTGGTTAGAATAAGTAAGAATTAAAATGTTAGAGGTTTACCAATACTGAACAAGCCAGAAAATTCTGTGTGCAGAGAATGTCTAAGTGGTAAACAAACTAAAATCAGTTTCAAAACAAAAGACATTCTTCTTCAAAACCTTTACAACTTGTGCACACTGATTTATGTGGACCAACCAGAACAAGGTCTATTAATGGTGAAAGGTACTTTATGCTGTTTGTGGATGATTATACTAGAATGGTTTGGGTCACATTTCTTAAGCACAAATCAGAAGCATTTGAAAGGTTTAAAATCTTTCGTAAATTGGTTGAGAAAGAATCTGATTTGAAACTTAAATGTATGCGATCTGACAAAGGAGGTGAGTTCACTTCTCAAGAGTTTATTGATTACTGTGAACAGCATGGCATTAAAAGACAATATGCTGCAACAAAAACACCTCAACAAAATGGGGTAGTTGAACGTAAAAATAGAACTGTAAAAGAAATGGCTAGAACAATGTTAGATGAAGCTAAGTTGCCTGATATGTACTGGAAAGAAGTTGTTCATACAGTTGTATACATTTTGAATAGAGTGCAGATTAGAGTAAAATCTAAACATACACCTTATGAACTGTGGAATGGAAAAACTGCTTCTATCAAATACTTTAAAATTTTTGGAAGTAAGTGTTTTATCAAAAAGGATGATGATAATCTTGGGAGTTTTCAATCAAAGAGTGATGAGGGTATCTTTTTGGGATACTCAACTCACAGCAAAGCTTATAAATTCCTTAACAAAAGGCTTAATAAGATAGTTGAAGTTGTTAATGTAAAATTTGATGAGAGATCACATTTGTATGTTGAATCTTTGCAGGATAATGAGGAAGAAGAACTTGAACTAGAAATAATTTTAGAAGGAACTGAGTCAGCAAGCCCTAGAAATGAAACAGCAAGTCCTAAAAAGGTTGCATCAAAAGCTCTAACTAAATATCACCCCAAAGATTAGATTATTGGGGATAAAAATGCAGGAGTTCAAACTAGAAGAAAGGCTATAGAATTTGATGAAAAAGCACAAATAACTTTCTTTCTAGTTACTTAGTTTGAGCCTAAATTTTTTAATGAAGCTCTCACAGACTCATGTTGGCTTAATGCTATGCAGGAAGATATTGATCAAATTGAGAAAAAACAGACTTGGGAGTTAGTCCCAAGACCAAATGACAAGAATGTCATTGGAGGCAAATGGATATACAGAAACAAGCTTGATGAAAATGGTAATGTCATTCACAACAAAGCAAGATTTGTCTGCAAAGGCTATGCTCAACAAGAAGGTATTGATTTTGGTGAAACCTTTGCACCCGTTGCTAGATTAGAATCTATCAGAATATTCTTGGCTTATTCTGTTTATAAAGACTTTATTGTTTATCAATGGATGTCAAAACTGCCTTTTTAAATGGCTATTTAGATGAAGAAGTCTATGTTGAACAGCCTGAAGGATTTATGTGCAACGATAAGCCTGATCATGTTTACAGATTGAAAAAGGCCCTCTATGGTTTAAAACAAGCACCTAGAGCTTGGTACTCTAGGCTTGACAGTCATTTACTTTCAAATGGTTTTGTTAGAGGAGGTGTAGATAGCAATCTTTATGTTCAAGCTGAAGGTTCTGATATTCTGGTTGTTGAAATTTATGTTGATGACACTATTTTTGGCTGCAACAATGTTACATTGAGTAAAAAATTCTCTCAGCTAATGGAATCTGAATTTGAAATGTCATTATTAGGAGAATTAAATTTCTTCTTGGGTCTTCAAATATCTCAATGTGAAAATGGGATATTTCTATCACAAACCAAGTATGCTAGAGAGATGCTTAAAAAGTTTTGGATGGATGAATGCCATCCAGTTAGCACTCCAATGTCTACTGGATGCAAACTTACTAAGGTTGATGATTCCCCTGATACAAATCAAACTGAATACAGATCAATGATTGGCAGTCTGTTATATTTAACTGCTTCTAGACTTGACATTCTGCAGGCTGTTTGCACTGTTGCACGGTTTCAGGCATCACCTAAAGAGTCCCATGTCACTGTTGTTAAAAGGATTTTTAAATATATTTAGGGCACTCTTAATTATGGCCTTTGGTATCCTAGAAGCACTGATTTTTCACTGATTGCATATACTGATGCTGACTGGGCTGGTTGTTTGGATGATAGGAAAAGCACCAGTGGTGCTGCATTCTTTCTTGGTGATTGTTTAGTGGCATGGCACAACAAGAAACAAGAATATGTTTCTCTTTCCACTGTTGAAGCAGAATACATTGT